>JAKTSR010000059.1:0-61764 GCA_030580325.1 Sugiyamaella sp. yHKS617 | reverse complement strand
TTCTTCAGGTGCCTCTTCGTCAGCTGCTTCTTCAGGTGCCTCTTCAGGTGCCTCTTCGTCAGCTGCTTCTTCAGGTGCCTCTTCAGGTGCCTCTTCTTCAGCTGCTGCTTCGTCAGCTGCCTCTTCAGCTGCCTCTTCGTCAGGTGCTGCTTCGTCAGCTGCCTCTTCGTCAGGTGCTGCTTCGTCAGCTGCCTCTTCGTCAGGTGCTGCTTCGTCAGCTGCCTCTTCGTCAGGTGCTGCTTCGTCAGCTGCCTCTTCGGCTGGTGCTTCATCAGCTGCCTCTTCAGCTGGTGCTTCATCAGCTGCCTCTTCGGCTGCTGCTTCGTCAGCTGCCTCTTCAGCTGCTGCATCTTCAGCTGCCGCCTCTTTGTCAGCTACTTCTTCAACTGCCGCCTCTTCGCCAGCTGCCACTTCATCAGCTCCTGCATCTGTTGTCAGCTCGGCCTCACCTACAGGTACTGCCTCTATTAGCCTCACTCAAACTGTTTGTTCTGGCACTGCTACGGTCACTACCGTGGTACCATGTACTGCGACCGGAGTTATCCTTAATCTTGTGGACACTATCAATGATGTTGGCCAGTTGCTCACTGGTGGTAACTACGAAGAGGCCACCCAATCTCTACTTGATGCTGTCAAAGCTATTACTAGCATTGGTGACTTGTCTCCATGTGATGAGCTCACAATTGAAGGGGCGCTTTCATCGCTTATTGGCGGGTTGGGTAATGATTTGACTGCTTTAATTAGTGAAGGTCTCTCGGCGTCTGATCTTGACGCCCTCGTACTATTGTATGATGCCCTGGAGACTTTGGTGGCCGGGTTGGGACTCCCATGTTTCATCAGTAACCCATTGCTTAGTCTTCTTGAGACTGTTGGTGGTGTTCTGAACACTTTGATCTCACTGTTTAACTCAACACTTGGAATCTTGTTAGGAAAAATCACTACGGTGCAAAACCCTTCAACATCTCTCTGTGGAGCATCGTCATCTACAAATACAGGTTTGGTGTGTACTGTTACTGAGAGTCAGACTCCCACTTCAGTATTGAGTGTCACTGAGACTATCTGCTCGGGAAGTGTTACGGTAACTACTGTTGTTCCTTGTACTGCGACCGGAGTTATCCTTAATCTTGTGGACACTATCAATGGCGTTGGCCAGTTGCTCACTGGTGGTAACTACGAAGAAGCTTCGCAGTCTCTAATTGATGCTGTCAAATCTATTACTAGCATTGGTGATTTGTCTCCATGTGATGAGCTCACGATTGAAGGTGCGCTTTCATCGCTTATTGGCGGGTTGGGTAATGATTTGACTGCTTTAATTAGTGAAGGTCTCTCGGCATCTGATCTTGACGCCCTCGTACTATTGTATGATGCCCTGGAGACTTTGGTGGCCGGGTTGGGACTCCCATGTTTTATCAGTAACCCCTTGCTTAGTCTTCTTGAGACAGTCGCAGGTGTTCTCAACACTTTAATCACCTTCTTCAACTCTACGGCGGGTATTCTTCTGGGGCAGATCACCACTGTACAAAATCCTTCCAGTTCCGCCTGTGGACCTTCTTCAAGTAGCACTGGTCTAATTTGTTCAGCGTCTTCGAGCTCCAGTCCTGCGTCCTTGGCAGCTTCTACCGCTTCGTCTTCAGTTGGTTCTTTGCTGAGTTCCAGCACCCTCTCTTCTGGTGCCTCGAGTGCTGCTTCGTCTTCTGGCTCTAGTACTGGTTTGTCTGCTGCCTCCAGTGCTGCTTCCTCTGGCGCTGCGTCATCGGGTGCTGCTTCGTCTGGTATTACTTCTTCGGGAGCAGCCTCTTCTGGCGCAGCTTCCTCTGGCGCCGCTTCATCTGCTGCTGCGTCTGGATCTTCTGGTTCTTCTAGTGCTGGTTCTTCCGGTGCCGCCTCATCAGGTACTGCTTCCTCTGGGTCCGTTTTATCGGGTGGCTCCGGATTATCTTCAGCGACTTCGGGAGCTTCCACTGCTGCCTCCTCGGCTGCTGCCTCCTCAGTTGCTGCTTCTTCTGGTACAGTCTCTTCAGGTTCTGCATCGTCTGGTGCAGCTTCTTCTGGATATGCTTCATCAGGTGTGACCTCATCGGGTATTGCGTCCAGCACTTCGGCCATATCTTCTGGAGCGGTGTCTTCTGCTAACAGTGCCTCTCCAAGCTCTTCTGCTCCTATTACAGACCCCTGTGCTCCTATCACCAAAGCCCCGGCCACTTCGTGTGGAGTTCCCACTGGTGCTGTGTCGCAGCTCATTAGCGCTTTCTCCGCTTTGCAATCGGATGCTGGTGTCACTGATGGTCAAGTTGTTGCTTTCGAGCAGTCTCAAGGTATAGGTGGTGCTCTTGGAATCCAAGGGAGTGAACCCAACATTCAAAATGATCTTTCCAATGCTCTGACAGCTGTCCAACAACTCAGCGGACCATTTGATGATTGTGATATCCAGAGTGTTCTTGACTCTGCTCAGGCTGTCACTCCAATTGTGGTTCAGTTATTGCAAGACCTCAGCGACAAGGCTTCTGCTATTTCTGGCGTTGGTGCTGCTATCATTGTTCAGAATGACTTGTCTCAATTGTTTTCTGGCTTGGTTCAGCTTGAGCAAGCTGCTTATAGCAAGTTTGACTGTGATACCGCTCAGGAAGTTGAGGCTGAATTCAACTCTATTGGAGCTGGATTCTCTTCAGCCTTCAGTGCTTATGGTACTTCGGCACCATCACCTCAGGCCACGCTTCCAGCTTCTTGTGCTGCTCAAGTCGCCATTGCGAAGAGATCTGCTGCTTTGTGCTCGGCTTCGTTCTCTAGCTCTCTTTCTTCAGCGTCGTCTGCTGCCGCGTCTTCGGCTGCATCCTCCGCTGCTGCTGCCTCTTCAGGTGAACCCTCAGCTTCTTCGGGTGCTGCTTCCTCTGGTGCTGTTTCTTCAGGCGCCACCTCATCCGGTGCCGTGTCCTCTGGTGCCGCTTCTTCTGGCGCTGTTTCGTCGGGTTCCGCTTCGTCGGGTGCCTCTGGATCAGCTTCGGTATCCTCTGGCGCTTCTGGTGCTGTCTCGTCAGGTGCTGCCTCTTCTGGAGCAGCCTCTTCTGGTGCTTCTGGATCTGCCTCTGTAACTTCTGGAGCGTCTGCTGTCTCTTCTGGTGCCGCTTCGGGTTCCGCTTCGTCGGGTGCTTCTGGATCAGCTTCGGTATCCTCTGGCGCTTCTGGTGCTGTCCGGTCAGGTGCTGCCTCTTCTGGAGCAGCCTCTTCTGGTGCTTCTGGATCAGCCTCTGTAACGTCTGGAGCGTCTGCTGTCTCTTCTGGTGCCGCTTCTTCTGGCGCTGCTTCGGGTTCCGCTTCGTCGGGTGCTTCGGTATCCTCTGGCGCTTCTGGTGCTGTCTCGTCAGGTGCTGCCTCTTCTGGAGCAGCCTCTTCTGGTGCTTCTGGATCAGCCTCTGTAACTTCTGGAGCGTCTGCTGTCTCCTCTGGTGCCGCTTCTTCTGGCGCTGCTTCGGGTTCCGCTTCGTCGGGTGCTTCTGGATCAGCTTCGGTATCCTCTGGCGCTTCCGGTGCTGTTTCGTCAGGGGCTGGCTCTTCTGGAGCAGCCTCTTCTGGTGCTTCTGGATCTGCCTCCGTAACTTCTGGAGCGTCTGCTGTCTCTTCTGGTGCCGCTTCTTCTGGCGCTGCTTCGGGTTCCGCTTCGTCGGGTGCTTCTGGATCAGCTTCGGTATCCTCTGGCGCTTCCGGTGCTGTTTCGTCAGGTGCAGCCTCTTCTGGTGCTTCTGGATCTGCCTCTTTAACTTCTGGAGCTTCTAATGCTGTATCTTCTGGTGCTGCTTCTTCCGGTGCCTCTATTTCTGGTGCTGCATCTTCTTCCGGTGCTGGTTCTTCTGGTATTGCTTCGTCTGGTGCTACCTCAGGTATTGCATCGTCGGGTTCAGGTTCTTCTGGTGTGCCCACTTCGCGTGCTCCTTTCTCTGGAGGGGCCTCATCTAGCACCGCTCTATCCGGAGCAGCCTCTTCAGGTGTTTCTGCTGCAGTAACTTCTGGCGCTGCTTCTTCGGCCTCTTCTGGTGCTGCTACTTCTGGTTCTTCATCATCCGGTGCCTCCTCTATTCAAGTCAGTTCGGGAGCCCTTTTCTCCAACTCATCAAGTTCTGCTCCAGCCACTGGTTCTGCTTCTTCCGGTGCTTCTGGATCTGCGTCTATCACTTCTGGTGCCTCTAATTCTGGAACTGCATCATCGGGTGCTTCTGGCTCCAGTGCAACCTCATCTGGTGTCTCCGGTTCTGTCACCTCTGGATCTACCTCACCTGGTGCTAGTGGTTCTGTAACATCCGGAGCTTCTTCATCTGGTTCTGGCGTCTCTGCTTCGTCTAGTGCCTCTTCCTCTGCCAACTCTGGAGCTGCCTCGTCTGGTGCTTCTGGTTCAGGCACTTCTGGCTCCATCAGTGGAGCTGCTTCATCTGGCGCTTCTGGCTCTGTTACTTCTGGAGCGGCTTCGTCTGGTGCTTCTGGTTCTGGTGCCTCTGCCTCTGCAAGCGCAGGAGCTGCATCATCGTCGGGTGTTTCTGGTTCAAATGCTTCTGGCTCTGCCACATCTGGAGGTGCTTCATCTGGCGCCTCTGTCTCCGCTTCATCTGCTACTTCTGGTTTTGGCGCCTCTGCCTCCGGTTCGGCCAGTTCAGCTGCCTTGTCTGGTTCCTCTGGCTCGGCCTCTCTGACTTCTGGAACCTCTGGCTCAGGAGCTGCCTCGTCAGGTGCTTCTGGCTCTGCAACTTCCGGAGGTGCCTCCGGCTCTGTCACATCTGGAGCCTCTGCATCTGCTTCGCCCGGATCTGCCTCATCTGGTGCCTCTGGTCCTAGTGCCTCTGTCTCTGCCACGTCTGGTTCATCTGCTGCTACCAGCTCTGGAGCTTCTGGTTCTGGCGCTTCAGCCTCTGCCAGCTCTGGAACCGCTTCATCTGGTGCTTCTGGATCTGTCACTTCTGGTATTTCAGGTTCTTCAGGATCTGTCACCACAGGGTCTTCAGTTGCTGTTCCTGAGTCGAGTGGCCCTACTCTTGCCTGTAGAGACTGTCCAGTTGGAGGCACATCTTCCGCTGCCGGCCCTGCTACAACAGGTGGTTCAGGTTCTGGCACATCCTCCAATGGATCAGGTGTTAGTGGTTCAGCCTCTACTGGCGACTCAGGATCAGGATCTACTGGATCTGGCTCAGGCAACACAGGCTCAGCTGCTACTGGTACTTCGGGATCTGGTTCAACTGGCGGTTCAGGATCTGGCTCTACAGGTACTAGTTCCCCAGGTTCAGCCTCTACTGGCGGCTCAGGATCAGGATCTACTGGATCTGGCTCAGGCAACACAGGCTCAGCTGCTACTGGTACTTCAGGATCTGGTTCAACGGGCGGTTCAGGTTCTGGCTCTACAGGTACTGGAGGTTCAGGATCTGGCTCTACTGGTTCTGGCTCAGGCAACACAGGCTCAGCTGCTACTGGTACCTCGGGATCTGGTTCAACGGGCGGTTCAGGTTCTGGCTCTACAGGTACTGGAGGTTCAGGATCTGGCTCTACTGGTTCTGGCTCAGGCAACACGGGCTCAGCTGCTACTGGTACCTCGGGATCTGGTTCAACTGGCGGTTCAGGTTCTGGCTCTACAGGTTCTGGCTCGGAATTCTCTGCCGTTGCTACTTCCCAACCGGCTTCGTATACCACTATTACGACACTGACAACTCTTACTGTCCCTTGTTCTACTTCGGAAGGTGCTACACTTTATAGTACTCTTACTGAAACTTTGACAGTAACTGTACCATGCTCTGAGGCTACTGAAACTGGATCTTCCCCTGCTGGTACCTCGCCCAGCGGTAGTGGCTCTTCTCCTGCTGGCTCTTCGGGCTCTTCCCCAGGCTCGTCGCCTGCTGGATCTTCAGAATCTGGCTCTTCCCCTGCTGGTTCTCCTGGCTCGTCTCCTGCTGGCTCTTCGGGCTCTGCTTCTGCTGGTTCGCCTGCTGGCTCTTCCTTGCCGGTCGGATCTCCAGCTGGACCTGCTGCTGGCTTGCCTTCGAGCTCTCTTCCAAGTTCGTCAGCGCCAGCCGAAGACACTTCTGCCGCTTCTAGATCTTTCAGAGCTCCAGGATTGGTTTCTTTGGCCCTAGTTGGTATCCTTATCTTGGCATAATAGTGTTCTCCTTTGACTTTTTTTCTCGTCCTTTTCTATTTTATTTCACTTTCTAATCAACTAAAATTATTAATTAATTAATAAAACAAATTAAAAAATTAAATTAAGAAATTAAATTAAAATTTTGTAGTATATATGATTTCGTGAGCTGATAATGGTAGTTCTAATATAGGGTTAGGCAAATTTGTATATATATATATCTATGTTGACAAGTGGTCTAATATCGTGGAGAGGCATTCCGGAAATGAAGGCATCCAGGTTGGTACTGTGCACCACGAGCGCTTGTGCGCTGCTCACTTCAGTATATGGATTGAGGGGTGTGCCAAGGGAAAGTAGGTTATTGGACGTCCCCATATCTGAGTACCGGCTCATTCAAACTAACATGTTCAACAGAGGATGGTCTGTATGAACCCGATGAAAATGGCAGTTGGGCGTGTTTGAATAATCCTGATATTGTCATTTCGTTTGACAAGGTGAACGATGATTATTGCGATTGCCCTGATGGGTCTGATGAACCAGGTACAAGCGCATGTGCAGCCGTAGCTCCAGCAGGGGCTGGCTTCTACTGTCCAAACAAGGGTCACTTTCCGGGAGTATTGCCTTTCAATAGAGTCGATGATGGGGCATGTGATTATGATATTTGTTGTGATGGCTCAGATGAAGAAGAAGGCGTGTGTATAGATAGGTGTCAAGAGATACACCAAGAGTATCTCAAGAATGCCAAGGCTCTGCAGGAAGCTCTTAACAAAGGACTCGAAGCGAGACAGAGACTGGTAGAGCAGGCAGCAATTGTTAGAGATGAACAACAAAAGGAGGTACTCAAAAACGAGAGGGATCTGGGCGAAAAGAAGTCTTTCCTAGAAACACGTCAAGTCTTTCTCGATGGCTTGATACAAAAACAACAAGAAGATTTTTCTTCAGGCAAAGTATCAACTGCGCCCGGAGACGTTCCTCAAGCAATTGAGAATATTGCGAGCAAACTTGAAGAATTGAAGTCGACCCTTTCTGGATATATGTCTAAATCCATAGCTATCGAGTCAGATAGATCACATTTCGACAACATCTTAGAAACGCTAAAAGCCAATTACAATCCCAATTTCAACGATCCTGCCGTTAAAGAGAGCATCCGTTCGTGGGAAGAGGTTAAGGGAAACTCATTAGTTAGTTCTGATCCAAATGT
The DNA here is from genome assembly GCA_030580325.1 of Sugiyamaella sp. yHKS617. NCBI lineage: Eukaryota > Fungi > Ascomycota > Dipodascomycetes > Dipodascales > Trichomonascaceae > Sugiyamaella > Sugiyamaella sp. yHKS617. Next base: position 54,454 of record JAKTSR010000059.1, on the reverse strand, counting down.
TGATTTAGATATTGACTCGTTAACAGGATTGATTCAGAGCCTCCGAGAATATCGCGATGAGTCGTCTGCTTTATCACAACAGCAGTTAGCTATTGCAAGAGGGGGTCCAATTTTCAAGTTCTTGTCTTTGTTTGTTCCCTCCGCAAACCAGCAGTTGCTTGCTGGTTATCTTTATGAAGCTCAACTTTGGCTTGCAAGACAGGGGCTCACCTCATATCCTCCTGTTGATCATCCCGGAAGTGGCCACATATCGGGGGAGATTACAGAATCGGCTGAAATTCGAGATGCTCGCAAAATTGTAGAGAATCTTCAAAAAGAGATCAGCGACATTGAGGCTGCTATCCAGACAATGCTCTCTGATCTTTCTTCGGACTACGGTCCTGATGATGTGCTTCGTGCTCTTCGTAATATCTGTATCGAGAACCCTGTCGGAGAGTACGACTACGAAGTTTGTTTCTTCGGACAAGCGAGTCAGAAAGGCAAGGGCTCGCATACTAACCTCGGCTCATACTCGACTGTGACTAGAGATGGCGATCACCTTGTCATGACATTTGAAAACGGCGCTAGGTGTTGGAATGGCCCTATACGACGGGCTCAAGTTGAAGTATACTGCGGCAGTGCTTCAGAAATAATGACTGTGAGCGAGCCAGAAAAGTGTGAGTACTTTTTCAAAATGACCAGTCCTGCTGCCTGTGATCCCGAACGAAAAGTTTATATTGAAGACAGAATTGTGCATTCTGATTTGTAATCTAAATTGTAGTATTTTTGTTTCCGTTGAATACCAGCATTTCACTAGCTTGGCAGGTTAGTAGTTCAGCGATATGCGCATTCAGCGATGCCGAATAGCTCTGTGTCTATCCATAATTAAATGTCTCAACTTCTAATGTAAAGCTTAAAAACATCGATAGAAACGACACTATTCCTGATAACTGCGAATATGCGCAGAACATTTCCGATGAACAGCGCCATGAAGATTTGGCGGATCGTAGTGCTAATACCATTTCATTTTAAGCTATTAATATTTTTCATTATAATCAGTCTAATGATATTACCCTTTCCACTGTACAATCCTGGACTGTTCGTTGACCACATATACTATTGGTACATCCGAAAATATCAAAGTAGAATAAATAATTAATAAAATATAAATACAAGCTACCCAGGTCTACCTTGCCCTTTAGGTAATCGTTTGTTTCCTCCACCTAACCCCTCGATTTGTTTGCCCTTGTAAAAGTGAGGAGCCAGTTCGACCAACCACTCGGGCTCTATTGGCATGCAGTTCCTCATGAACTCTTTGCTTGTAAGAACAAGCTCATGATAAATGAGCCACTTTGGCTTGGTAGCAAACACTACGCTCGATGGATGTATATGCACAGTTTGGTTTAATCGAACGGACTTATAGCTGTCACCGCTTCGGTTCAATCTTGCTGAATTCGGGAAGAAACCTGACGTAAGGGCTTTCTGAATATTAACCAAGCTTTCGCCTCCTGATCCAGCGCCTCTGACCTCAACTTCCACTCGCTCACATAGTCTCACAAGCTGATCGCGAACATCGCGGGCCCGAGAGAGACTCTTATACTGTAAGAAGTTATCCTGGGCCCACTGGTAAGAATAATCAGTTTCCACCCATTGGTTCCATATTTCAAGTAAAGTTAGATGATCGCCACCAGGTCTAGTGAATGCCTCCCTAGCTTTATCAGCAAATAATTTTTTGTCCTTAGGTCGATAGAAGAGCGAGCCAGACTCACCTACCATCGAAACAATTGAAAGCACTTCGTCAACACAGTTGTATTTGTCGCTTGCGAGGATAGCCTTAGCTAGCATTGGATCGGTAGGAAATTCAGCCATTTGCCTTCCCAGTTTTGTCAGTTCACCTCTATCATTCAAGGCGCCCAGCGCATATAGTTGTTCAAGTGCTTTAATCAAAGACTCATTTGGAGGAGCATCCATAAAATCAAAGTTCAGAATGTCATTAATGCCGAGTGACATTAATAATAACACTACACTTGAGAGATTCGATCTAAGGATCTCTGGAGTAGTGTTGCGAGGTAGCTCATTGAAAAACGACCACTTGGTGAACAGACGGAAACATTTACCAGCTTGAACTCTTCCCGCTCTTCCCGCTCTTTGATCAGCACTTGCACGGGAACAGGGGCTGACTACAAGACTTTCCATACCTGTTCGAGGATTGAAAACATTTTCTTTGACAAACCCAGGGTCAATCACATAGACAATTCCGTCAATGGTGATAGATGTCTCGGCGATGTTGGTAGCCAAAACAACTTTTCGGGCGCCTGCAGGAGTAGGATCAAAGATTTTCGATTGTAAATCAGGTGGCAAGTTCGCATATATTGGGCAAATGACCATCTCGGGAATTTTAGAACCAAGTTTCTTACTAGTTTCAGCTAGATTTTCTGCTGCTGTTTCAATCTCGTCTTGACCCGTCAAAAATACCAAGATATCACCCTTGGGCTGTGTTGTATGTATTTGAAAAACAGTCGTGATCGCTGAATGAAGATAGTTCGCCTCAGGCTGTGTCGTATAATGGATGTCAACATCAAACCTTCTGCCAGGAACGTTAAAAATGGGAGCATCGTCAAAGTACTTGGAAAACTTTTCTGCATCCATAGTAGCAGATGAGATCAATAAACGCAGTTCGGGCCGTGCACGAGCAATATCTTTGACTAAACCAAACAATATATCAGTGTGCAAGGTTCGCTCGTGAGCTTCGTCGATCATCAAGGCTGAATATGAAGAAAGTTCGGGATCTGTCAAGAATTCTCGCAAGAGCATACCATCTGTCATATATTTGAGCACAGTTTTATCGCTTGACTTGTCTTCAAATCTGATAGTGTAACCAACCTCCTTCCCCAGTTTGCAGCCTACCTCATCTGCCACACGAGCCGCCACAGACATGGCAGCGACTCGCCGAGGCTGTGTGCACCCAACCTGCTTACCATTTTTTGTATATCCGGCCTCATGTAGAAACTGTGGCAGTTGGGTAGTCTTGCCAGAACCGGTTTCGCCGACAACGATTAGCACCTGGTGTTCTCGGATTGCATCTAGCAGTTCTTCTCTATATTGGTATACTGGTAAAGACTTTCTTGTTTCTTCGATTGATTTGACCCTTTTCTCCTCTGCTTCGATCAGAAGTTCGAAATCTGACTGTTCTTTGGATTTCGTTTGAATCTTGTTAATATTATCGGCAATAAATTTGATATTTTGTGCTTCGTCAAAAACATATTCGTACTCAGGAGTTTCTTGCTGCTGCTTGCGACTGCGCTCAGTCTGTTTCGTCAGGGCTCTTGCGGCCTGTTCATTCTCCCAGTCATCAGCATCATTGATCACTTTGCGCGATGAAGAGCGCCCGTCGTCAACATATCGTCTGTGAAGCGTCTGTTCCTTCTTGTGCTTATCAATCCTACCTTTTTCAGTCACATAGTCTTCAGGGAGTTGGTACCCATCTATCCCTCGATCTATTTGCTTTCGGTCCTTGGCTAAGGAGAGGATTTCTCGTTTGTATTGGATGTCGGTACGTTCCTTCTCGGTGAGATTGTGCCATCCATACTTTTTTACGTCATCTTCGAGGTCCTGAACCTCACGTTCAAGAAGAATCAGCTTCTCCTCTTCACGTTTAGACAAGTATTTTTGACGGGCAATTTTCCGCAGCTCTGCTAACTCTTCGCGAGAGGCTGTTTGGGAAGATGACAAGGCATCGTCGACTTTTGATTGATGCGAATCTCTTTGCTTCAATCGTTGTGCAAAAGCATCCCTCTCCATAGCGTCGTCTGTGCTTTTGACATGTTCTCCTCCAGTGGACTCACTTCGAGGTCCGTCGTCGCTGTCATGATGCTCCTTATCAGATGAGACTGCTCGCTCGTTACCATCGGGTTCAGATTCCGAAGCAGCCTCCGATTCGTATTCAGAGTCCGATTCTGATTCTTCAACTTTTCGACGGCGATTACTCTTAAATCGAGAGTGTTTTCTACTTCGATCTTGGTCGTCCTGGTCCTTCCTGTCGCTCGAGAGGGACTCTCTGTCTTTAGAGTGTTTGAATTTTTTGGACCGATTGTCTCTGTAATCCTTCTCGCTGCTCGACTCTCTCTCGCGAGACCGGCGCTCTCGTGAAATCTCTGGTTCCTCTACAAATTCATACCGAGTAGCCACAGACGGACCAATAGATTTAGATGGTTTGTCCTGGTTTCCAGATCGTCCTCCTTTACCATTATCATGCACACGATTAAACAGATCATTTGCGAACTGTCTAGTACTCGAGGAATCAAGGCCAAAGCTCTCCAGATCACTCGCCAATGCGCTGGCAGACTTGGCAGACTTTGCTGAAGCTATACAGAATTCGACGACCGAATCATCTATCGCCCCAGCTAACTTCAGGATATTGTCGGCAGTCCAAGAATTTAGCGAGGATGTCATCTAATAGTAATCAGCTGGTCACGTCTTGTCACTGCTGTCAAAGAAAATTATTGGACTAACAGGAACCAGAAATAAATAAATAAATGTAAATTGGCGAATAAATAGAGAAGAAATCTTAAAACAATGTCGATAGATAGCTGTATCGTTATTATAGATCTAGTAGTTTACCCTGCATCTATCGTTATACTCGCCACTATACATGCGTCTACCCGCCGCCCAAAATTGCCCATAAGTGAGTCCGAACTGCACAGTAATACTCCACTAGTCAGCAATTAACATATCCATTGCAGGCCATATTATCTCTCATAAGTTCGCGACAATTCCTGAATACTGCTGTCTACTCGCATTGATATCATTTTCTAGCTGTTTGAGTATAAATAAGCCTTCACCATGTCTGACGAAACTATAATCAAGGCGGAAAAGGACTACTCTTCTCTTCTGGACAAGGAGTTTCCTGAGGTGGATGCCCTTGCTAAGACAGACTTCGAAGCTGGTCTAGAGAAATTGCTTGTGCTGGAGAAGAAAGCCCGTCAAGCATCTGATCTCTCGTCGTCGAAGCGAGTACTGATCAAGGTTGTCCAATTGACCCGTGACTCTGGCCACTGGAAGCTTATGAACGAACAGATTCAATTGCTATCGAAAAAACACGGTCAATTGAAGCAGGCTATTGCCTCATTGATTCAAGAGGCTGTCAAGGGCATCGACAGCGCGCCGGATCAGTCTACCAAGATCGAAACTATAGAGAACATCCGTACGGTTACCGAGGGCAAGATCTTCGTTGAAGTCGAAAGAGCCCGTGTCACGCGGATTTTGTCTAATATCAAAGAATCCAGTGGCGATATCGATGGTGCTAGTGAAATTCTTGGAGAACTGCAAGTGGAGACATATGGATCTATGGAAATGAGAGAAAAGACCGAATTCATTCTCGAGCAAGTACAACTGTATATTAAGAAAGGAGACTTCATTCAAGCTTTGATTGTGAGTCGCAAGATCGTGCCTAGATATTTCGACAATGAAGATGTCCATGATCTGAAGCTAAGATATTATGAACTGATGATTAAGATTGCGCTTCATGATAACAAGTATCTTGACACTTGTCAGTATTATCGGTCTGTCTATGAAACTCCAATCGTTGCGAAGGATGAGAACAAATGGAAGCACGCTCTGGAAAATATCGTTTTCTTCATTATCCTTTCTCCTTATGATAACTTACAGTCAGATTTGATCCACAAGATCGCTACTGACAGAAATCTCGAGTCCTTACCTCTACATCTTGAGTTGCTGCAGTGCTTCACTGCTGATGAGCTTATCCGGTGGCCGAAGGTTGAAGAGATTTACGGTTCGGCTCTGAAGGCCTCCAGCTCGGGTGTTTTTGATGTTCAGACCCCAGAAGGACGGACCAGATGGGACGATCTCCGCAAGCGCGTCATTGAACATAATATCCGTGTAGTGGCCAAATACTACACGAGAATCACTACCTCCAGATTGACATCTCTGCTGGATCTGACCGAACGCGAAACAGAAGAGTTTTTGTCCAAACTGGTGACCCAGGGTACTATCTACGCCCGTATCAACCGTCCCGAGCGCATCATCACATTCTCTAAGCCGAAAGACTCGAACGATGTTCTCAATGAGTGGAGCTCAAATATCTCAACTCTTCTCAGTCACGTTGAAACTATTGGCCATCTCATCACTAAGGAAGAGATGATGCACGGAATTAGAGCTAGTACTAAATAATGAGTCCCGATTCAGGCCCAGCCAGTGGTCCTGGTGCCATCTCGAACGATGCAGATTAAATAGAAGATAAATGATTGCCCTAAGAAACTACTTAAAAGGTGCAACCGAAATGCTAATGCTTTTTAAGATTTCGCCGACTTGGGAGCTGTGGCTGATGCTTCAGTTGTCGCTGTCGATGCTGCTGTTGCTGCTTCTTCCACTAGCCCACGAATCATCTCTTCGACGCGCCGTCGTAGTTCATCCGACTGGGTCGTATGCTTGTCAATATGCTTTCCAACTGGTTCGTATATGCTATCAGGCTCAGTTTTACTGGATTTCTGCTTACTGCTGCCTTTAGCACTGCTCTTGGGACGCCCATGCGGTTTGTCGTTCTGTCGGCTAATAACACCCTCCATCAACACAGCTGCTTTCCCCCGTTCCCGCAATAGTGTCGACGGGTCTTTCGTTACCTCCTCGTCAACCATTTTCTCAATGGCACTGACCAGCGCAGAATTCACGTCCTTGACATGTTAATTCTGGATACAATGATGTGCGTACTGTCAGAGGCGCAGAACCTAGAATCGGCGGTCCTTTCATTGTGCCTCCGGCGGCCGGGGCGCTGCCCCGGACCCCACGCTGCTCCGCTTCGCAGAGCAATTGGGTCCGCGACCAAGTCATTCAGTCTCGCCCACTCACACTCTGTTTGAACTCCTCGTACAGCTTTCGCCGGATCTCGTCCAGTAGGCCCTTCCTTTTGAAAAGCGTCACCAGTGCGTCGGCATCGACCGTTTCTGGCTTCTCCGAAGGCTTTTCCATTGTCACACAGATCTGGTACTTGCTAGCTTGAGCTTGCATTGTGGACAGTCGCATGTCGAAGAGTGCAGATCTCCACATGACGCGGCTAAATCGACCCTGACTGGACCCTGAGCAGGTCTTTGCTCTGGATAGCTTGGTCGAAGGAGCACTTGGTTCAGAAAAGACTTTCAGAAAAGACTTTAGAATCAACGGCTGCGCTAGCGATGGATATCAATCAAATAATGAAATTACTCTAACTCGATCTAAAAATAAATAATCTACTGGTTCGAGGAAAATTTGAACTCGATATATCCTCTAGTATCATGAGGGTCAGTGGCATAGAAAGTTTCTCTGTCGTATGGTGTCAAAGGAATCTTCTTCTGCAGTCTGTCAACAAGATCCGGGTTGGAGATAAAGTATCGTCCGAGAGCAATAATGGTATTCGGATCACTATCAGCGAACTTCTCGGCATCATGAATCAGGCCTCCGGCCCTTCCTTTCCAGATATTTCGCGCGAACTCATTGCTTCCAGTATATTCAATGTCAACATTTCCATTAACACGAGGTTCCACAATATGGATGTATGCCAACCTGTTTCCCTGCTGGCCTCTCTTTTCAAGCTCACTAATTAAATAGGACCACTGTGGGATGGGCGACACACCTGGATGCATATTATTGAACTCTCCGAAAGGTGAGAGTCTTAGTGCGACTCTTTCAGCTCCCACAGACTCAATGAGAGCATCGACTACTTCCAAAACAAATCTGGCTCTGTTCTCAATGGATTCGCCGTACTCGTCGGTGCGCTTATTAGTTGACTCATGGAGAAATTGATCAATCAGGTAACCATTAGCTCCGTGGATCTCAACACCGGAAGCACCTGCTTCAATAGCATTCTTAGATGCCTGAGCGTAGAGTTTAACGTATTCTTTGATCTCCGACTTAGTCAGTGGGCGAGGAACGTCACTATGGTCGTCGAGAGGAATATTTGAAGAAGAAACAACCCCGCTACTAACACTCTCCTTCTCCAGAACATCCAAATGAGCAACTCTTCCAAGAGCCCATAACTGCATAAATGCATACGAATGCTTTCCGGTGATCTTTCCCATGACGTTCTTCCAAGCTCTAATTTGCTCTTGTGACCAAATACCCGGCACGTTCTCATATCCTCCCGCTTGTGGGGCAATTAGAGTGGCCTCGGTAACAATCAATGTGCCAGGTCTAGAGGCCCTTTGCTCATAGTAATCGGCAAATACCTCAGGCGGAACATGATTGGGGGTTCGAACTCGCGTCAAAGGAGCCATGGCCACACGATGGCCAAGCTGCACGTTACCGACCTTGATAGGGGTGAATAAAGCTGGTGTGGGAGAAGTAACAGTCATTGCTATATTTTCTTGCTGAGTGGTGATGAAAGTGTTGTAGAAGTTCTGTGAGTACAGACCTGAGTAAGAAGAGGTTGGATCACCTTTTATATTTCAATTCTGTGCCAGCAATCCATGGATTCAACGGCGGAGTTGCGCTAGACCGGGATCATCATTTCGACCGTGGTGCTCCGTTGACGCCCGCTGTAACTTGCATGAACTCTCTCTTTCGTCGATTAGTGATTGTTATTCTGAATCAGCTGCGACTCTAGCTATTTCAGGAACAAGTTTCAACAGACGGCCCAAAGCGCAATGGATACATTTGAATAGACTGGTCAGACTAGTCCTGATTGCATCTTCCAATGAGTAACGCTGTTGGTCAGCATCGAACGAAGCTGTACGAAGCTGTACGAAGCTAAACTACCATAGTCATTTAAGGAAGAATTTCTCCTTGGCTCACTCAATAATGACCGAGCTTGGAAGGCTAACTCGATGGCGAACGTTATGTCCGCGGCGTCATGCATGCACGTAATAAGCTTAACTGCTTGCCCAGCGTGGAAAACCGCGGGAAGGACGATCAGTACAGCGGAGGTGTCGATCTTGCCGAGTAACAACAGGGTTATCTAGCTCCAATACTTCTAGCATTCCCCTTGTTCAGCCGAAACAGACACAACAAACTCTATGACAAAAAGTATATAACAGCAATGGAACGTCTCCGCAATTTTCATTTATTGCGAGCCTGTTATCTAGTTTCTCAATGGCACAATCTACAGTTTACTTCATCTCAGGTGGAAACAGAGGCATTGGCCTGGACTTGGTGAAGCGGTTTTCAGCAAGCCCCAACGCAGTGGTTGTAGCCACAGCCCGTAATCCAGAAACCAGTACTCAACTCCAGAACTGGATAAAGGACCACCCCAATGTCCACGTACTGAAATACGACGCAACTGTTCCCAGTGATGCCACGAAGGTAGCATCCGAAGTCGAAAAGCTCACTGGCCATGTGGATGTTCTGCTTGGCCGGCGGATGACGCCAGCGCCGGGAAATACCTGACTTTCGCTGCGACGGACATCTCTCGAGCACCATCACCGCCAACTCAGGTATAGGTGAAACACCCGCTTTGGTAGTGGACACTCCTGTTGAGGCATGGACTTCACAGTTCACAACTAACACACTTGGTCCAATTCTCCTATTCCAAGCCCTGTATCCGCTCTTGAAGAAGGGGAGTACCCGTAAGGCGGTGTTTACCAGCAGTATGCTTGGATCTAAGGCTTCCTTGATAGCAGAATTTAAGCCCAGTGCCTATGGACAGGCCAAGTCTGCTCTGAACTTCACTGCCAAAGAATTGAGCCTGGAACTGGCACACGAAGACTTCATTATTGTCCCAATTCATCCGGGATTGGTTAATAGCGAGATGGGCCAAGGTTATCTGGACAAGCTCGGTAACCCTGAACTGGCAGAGCAGATGAAGACCACTATGATAACCACTGACGAGAGCGCTGAAGCTATCTACAAACTGGTCCTCGGTCTGAAGAAGGAGGACAATGGCAAGTTCTTGAACTATGACCAGTCAGAGATCCCTTGGTAGTTCGTCATATAGCATATAGTGCTAATACACATTCTTTGTTCTGCCAAAGATTCTCGCACAGCGAGCCTTACGAAGTTCTGGGTAGCGCCCATGGGCAGGTAGTATGAGGTAAGCGTTACCTCACATACATGATGCAACGATTCGCAGGGACTGCGCATACTGCATGGAGATCGCATGTGGACGTAGGAAAACCAGGAACTCAGTTATTACACCCATAGATAATTAACAAGCTAAGAGAGCGGTAAAATGACCCATAATATCGTAGTAACTATGGGGAAACGAGATCTCGTGATCAGTTCAAAGAAACGGGATGTCACGTGATAGATAGCCGCAGAAAGATCAGCAGGATGAGATTGGAAAAAAATGTTTTCAGCTGTATGTAGGCATAGAAAAAATATATATTTCAAAGTAGGGACACGAGGATACCCGGTGAAATTTGCATCCACGACCAAAATGAATATCCATAGGTGTCGTTTTGTCGACTATACACCTCATACTATAACGGCGCTGTCGTTCAATCTGCCGAGCCTGGCGTCGAATATCCAGCCTCCGTCGACCCTTCGTCTGGCTGTCGGTAGATCCAACGGTGATATTGAGATTTGGAATCCCCGATGGTCCTGGGTCCATGAAAACACACTGAAGGGTGGTCAAGGAAGATCCATTGAAGGACTGGTGTGGTCCAAAGGTGGCACTCGTCTCTTTTCTATTGGCGGATCGACGAGTATTACTGAATGGGATCTGAATACTGGTCTTCCTATTGTGAGCCACGATTGTAATGCTGGAGTAGTTTGGTCGCTGGCCATCTCACCAGATGGCGAGTACCTGGCTGCTGGATGTGACAATGGTACTGTTGTGCTTTTAGATGTTTCCAGTGGTGTGAGTGGTCATATTGATCATTTGAGAATTCTGCAGAGAAGCAACAATAGGATCATGAGCTTAGCATGGAAGGGAGCCAATCAAGTTGTCGGAGGATGTTCTGATGGAAGAATCAGGGTGTGGAGTACTGAGGCTAGTAATAACGGTAGGATCCTGGCCACTATGAAGGTAGATAAATCGCGACTGGAGGAGTCGACCCTAGTGTGGTCGGTGCTGGTACTGCCTAACAAGCAGATTGTTAGTGGTGATTCTACGGGCAGTATCAAATTCTGGGATGCACAAAATTTTTCATTACTGCAAAGTTTCAAGTCACATGAGGCAGATATTCTCTGTCTAGCTAGTAACTTCAAGGGCAATACCATATTTTCGGCTGGTGTCGACAGGAAAATCGTCAGTTACAAGATTGTGAACTCAAAGCTAAAGCGATGGGCCACCGTTAGCAACAGATTTTTGCATGCCCATGATGTTCGAGCTATGACCACATTCGAAGCCAAAGGTACCAGTTTCCTGATCTCAGGAGGAGTGGAAAGAACTTTGGTCGTCAACTCGGTCGTCGACTTTATGGATAGCATGTTTAGAAAAATCCCCATTACTCGACACAGGCCGTGCGTACAAGCCATTTCTGAGCCACGACTGTTAATGCTATGGAATGACCAATCGGTGAAGATCTGGAAAATCGACGAATATATTGAACCCGATGCCGAGAGTCTTCAGGGCGAAGAGAAGGGCAAACGGTTAGTGGCTAAGATTACGCTCAACAGTGAAGAAAACGTCACTGCTGCCACTTTATCAGAAGATGGATCACTATTAGCAGTGTCCACGTTGGCAGAAACTAAATTATTTGAACTGACACCATCCGAGGATGGTAGCCGTTTACTAGTTAAAAAATTGGAAGGTGACAACGAACTCACTCAATTAGGTGCTAGAATTGTTCACTTCACCAACGATTCGTCCAAGTTGGTAGCCATTACTCCCGAGTCGGAGGTTGTTGTCTACAACGTTGCTCACGGCGAATTGATTGAAGCAGAACAAGAAGATGAAGCCGAAGTAGAAGACGAACAGAGCATGGCATCAACCTCTAGTAAGAATATTTACAGGGTTGCCACTTCCAACTGTGGTAGGTATGTTGCAACGGCTAAACCAAACGGACAAATTGAGTTGTTTGAGATTAGCAAATCGCATGTTAGACCTCTTGGACAGATTGCCAAGCTGAACAGTGCGCCTACAGCCCTGAAATTTACTTTTAAAAATACCCTGGTCGTGGCAACAGCCGAGATCAAGGTTCTTGAATTTGATATCAACACCAAAACGCTGACTCCCTGGTCACGAAGAAACTCAGACCTCCTCCCCAGAGACCTAATCAACCTAGTTGACAAGTGCTGTGGTATCTTCTTTGAACCCTCGTCACCAGACCGTGTGTGGCTGTGGGGAGCCAATTGGCTTGCGTTCGTTGATCTCGCCCAGAACATGCCATTCCACCGAGTGGCTAAGCGTAAAATCGATAAACTGGGTATGGACGAAGAAGAAAACACGCCAACCACCCAGGAGATTCGCAAGTCACTTCCGGTCAATGGGCACGATGTGAACGGAACCAGTGATAAAGCGTCAACGTCAGTTCCTTTCTGGATAACCTTAAAATACCGACCGATGCTGCTCGCCGACACACTGGGTGCTGGTGAGCTGGTGGTGATTGAACGTCCTCCATTCGACGTACCACTGCCTCCCGCCTTCTGGTCCAATCACAAGATCAAAGTGTAATATATATAATAAATAGACATTTGCATTTTATAGAAACGGCCTGCCTGCCCGCGAAGCGAACACACCAGGTCTGTGGCACAGCCCAGTGACAAGATCCGGCCTGGACAAGGTAAGTGCGAAGCGGCAGAGCCACAGTAGGAGATAGATAAATGCAAAATATTATTAATAGTCTCTAAACACGCGTACCAGGCCCTCCACACGGAAGAGCTGGATGAGGAGCTTCTCCTCAGCTCGGCGTAACTCAGCCAGTTCCCTCTTCTCTTGACTGGAGAGGTAGGTGTCTTCGTTGCCTTTGACATCTTCTCGATCGAGCTTGGCCAGTAAGATCGAGGAGTTCTTGCGTTCTGAGCCAAGCCTTGTGTAGAGCCTGTTCATGGTTTTATACATGTCCTGCACCAGAAGGGAATAAGCTCGAGTTGGCTTGTGGAACCACAGGTAGAAATTCCGACCTGGAGCACGGTCATTTGTTTTGGGAACCTCCTGCAGGTTCAAGCAGCCAATGCCTTGAAGGTCAGTCAGATGGCTACAGATGTCTTTCGACTGCAGAAGCGTTATTTGGGAAAGCAGTTTCTCATCGACTTTGCCCTTTTCCCTGATTACTCTCAGAAGTCTGGTAGCAACAGGTCCGTATTTGCGTGTTATAATGTCGTCGTAAGTTACTCGTCGAAGATCCTGGACAAGTTCGTCGAATGGAACAAACCACTCACCGCCACCTCGATTGCCTACTTTACGCACAAAGCGAATTGGCGAGTCGGCCAGCAATTCTAAATGCCTATTGATGGCCTCTGCAGAGGTCTTGGAATTGGCGGACCCGTTGCCATTGGTACTGCCATTAGTCTCGTCATCGTATGCATTGTCGTCATCGAGCAGATCATCATCATCGTCGTCATCATCCAAGTCTTCATCTTCATCGCCATTCATTCCGTTAACGCTGGGATCTAGCTTAGATTTCTTCCTTGCTAGACGGCCATCGTCTACCTCCTGCTTCACCTTTCTTTTGTTAGAAGACATGACTATAGATCCTTGCACATCGAGGTCGCCATCTATCCCCTTTGCGACTTCCATAGTAGAAATGTTAAAGTCTACACCGGCGTGGATCTGCTGGTTACACCTGGAGATTTTCGACTCATAACATGCTAGTAACCGTTTGTACACCTGGCCAGTCACTTTACCGACACGCTTCGATGCTAGTTTAACAAGGTCATTGTTTCTTGCTAGTAATAAATATTTTTCATGGTTCACTGACAAAACAACATCTTTGTCCACAGTCCAAGTTTCACTGTCAGCAGTGGCCGTTCGGCGGGATCCAATGATTTTACGGGCGCGAGCACCACCGTTGTTTTTCGATGCAGATTCCACTTTTATCAGGCCAATGTTGGCTTGGTCTTTGCGCGTCACCAATGCGCTTCTGTCGGTCTCAGCGGCAGTAGTGGCGGCACCTTTCTTGGCGATTTCACTCTGCGGGCCGCCACGGTCGGCATTGATTTGTTTATAATGCTTGTGGTATAATTGTCCAAAAATGTCCTCCATAGGATGGAACTCGAAATCATATAGAGGAGTGAGTATTTTCTGCTTGACAAGAGTAGTCATTACAGCAGAGATATCTTCAGAATCCTCAGGAGCATGGGCATCTAAATAGTCCTGTACTTTCATGTGTCCAAAGATATGCATATTTTTCACGATTTCCGCCGCCTGTCCAGCTTGAGAACTGGTACTGGCGTCTGCGGAAAACGCCTCATTTACCACGGTAATTATCTGGCCTGTCCATAAAACCGAATAACATTGCCGCCAATTGGCATAGTAATATACAGTTTTCAAGCCGTCTTGGTCCTGCCAGTACAACACAAATCGGTTCTGGATCAGAGCTACTAATGTGCGCTGCACTGCTATCAACGGGATCTTTGTGACTTTAGAGATTCTCGACGCCGTCAATCGGCCGTGAGCAAAGAGTACTGCTACAATGGACGAGGCCAAATCACCATAAGTGTCTTGCAGGACGACCTCGCACAGGTCTGCCAGTTCTTTGCTCGCCATGATCACCTCACAATGGAAGAGAAACACGAGCCCACTATCTAAGCAGGTCAGACAAACCGGAACCCTTTATCCAGCCACAACGAAGCAATGAACAAAAAGGAAACGAACAAACTCTCCGAAGTCAAAAATCTGAACTGTTTCACTCAACCAGCGCGCTTGTCGAATTGCCAAAGACGACCTTTTGGGACTATCTCTCAGCCGTCACTTCAGAAGCTAGGCACCTTGTTTTGAACAATCGGCAGTTTTAAAATATCCCGAGCGAGAGTCAGCTTCTAGCCAGATAAAACAGCACCAAAAGAATCGGGCCCTGAAATTTCACAGCCGTACTGTAGTGCGAGTTCGAGAGAATAACCACTTCGCCAGTCCAACGAATTATTTCACAAGAGGTCGCGAGAGACAGATTCTGAAAGAACCTTCGCACAACGATCACGCCAGCGGATACACAACCAGCACCAGAAACAACCGCACAAGCTTGTTTGCCTGCCTCGCCTCGACTATCAAAAACAGCGTTAAAGTACAATATTTTTTCACGGTTTCTTCTTTCTGTATAACACATAAATTTCGAATTCACATGCATGCTGCGCAAGATGATGGGCGACCACCCGCTCGCTCTCTTACTAGCATATGCTTATACAGCGCTGCGCAGGGTCCAACATCCCCCGGGCCCAGGCCCGTTGTCCTGACCAGGGGTAGCACTCCGTCTCCATCCCACCTCTGCCGGCCAGGGCGCTGTCCTGGATTCCCTGGCTCTTCTCACTGCGCTCGAGAAGGGCTACCCCCCGGATTGGCGCTCCGCGAAGCGGAGCACAGCGGGGTCCGGGGCAGCGCCCCGGCGCCGGAGGCGCGGTGGTAACGTCTCTGGCAACCAAATATTACGGGCGGAGGCGAGTGAGAGGAGTAGGCGCGAGGGGAGAGAGGGGCTGCCTCCGGCGGCCGGGCGCCGCCCGGACCCGTTGTGCTCGCTGCGCGAGCCTCTTGGCCGGCAGGTCAGAGTGTGTTCGGACTGGGATAGGGCGAGGGGCAACAAGGCGAGAGGGCTGTCAGAGACGGCTTCAGATGTGGCCTCTTTTGTCTGGACATGACGGTCGTAGTATGAGCCGGCGCATGACATGAGTGCATGCAGCGCTGGTCAATACTTGGGTGGGCCTAATACAGGCAGATCGGTGCAGAAACGCTGACTATATGCTCGCCCTACCCATGGACAAAGCGGTTGGCAAACGTCGGGCGCGGTAATGTACTCTGAAAGAGCTTTAAATTATCTCGTCCTTCTCAATTTCTGTCACCCGGCCAACGCTAGATAGTTTGCAATGCAGAACAACGGAAACTGTGTGGATTGTGTGTATTGTATGCGACCTGCAGGAAAGAATCACAAAGCTGAAAATTGCTGGAAACGAAAGGAGTTGCCGGCTGGTTTAGGCCAATCCCGCCAGCAGCTGAGGTCCTACCCAGGCGCTGTTCCTGCTTCACAATACAACCAATAGAGCCTCTTTATCTCCCATCTCGTCCCTCCCTCCTTGAGCGGAGCGAGCGGAGCTACAGGTCCGGGCAGAGCCCGGCCGCCGGAGGCGCGGCCCAGGCCATTGCCAGTCAGGCGCGCGATTCGCGCGGTCACGTGCCACGCGCAGTCATCTGTTGACTTCTGGAGCGCTGCATTCTGACGCCGCTATACACTACTGCGAGCTAGTGCTAGAGACGGTGGCAGCTTCACGGCCACAGATTAGGAGCTGACAATAGCGAACCATAGAGTCCAGCAAGTCTGAGAGCAGAGGTTGGCGCGGTAGTATAGGGAGCGTGTAAACCTGTATTGAGCCACATTCATTGGCTGCACCGAGACATCCACATCTAAGCAGACATAATTATATTTGTGTTGCAGGCACGGAAGGTGATTAGGACCGAGGGTCTGAGGCGAGGCACGGTCATAAGATATCCGATTTGGCAGAGAGAAAACGAGGCAGCAGCAACCTCTACGCGAAGAAATCGAGCTTAGGGGAAAAGCAGCGCGCTTGCAACGGGAACGGACCTGTACCGGATAAGGAGCTGACTGTTGAAAACAGGGGCAGAAACTGATCACTGTAGACGTCGACTAGACAAATCAATTGGACTGTCTAAGGTGTATCCAGGAATCAAGGGGAACAGAACCACACGAGTGCTCTGATCAGACTGATTAGACGAGCCTGATACGATCGGATCACGGGTGGAGATCAGCTTTGCGGCATCAGTCGGGACGCGAGCACGCGACGGCAGTCGATATCCAGCCGGAGCACACGCCACACGCCACAACCAGGAACAACAGAACCGATCTGCTGGTCCCATATGAACACATGCGCTGAAGCCAAGGGCGCCTGCTGACCTGGTCCGAAGATGTCGACTCCAGCGCGCGAGCCCTACAGCCCGGTGAAGCTGAACCAGATTGTGCAGGTAGGTCTTAGACCGGTGGGCTGGGTGTGCCTCCCGTGGCTGGGGCGCTTCCCCAGACCTCGCTGTACTTCCGGCACCGCGGTATCCCGGTGGAGTCGTTCGCTCGAGGAGCCACGGGGTCTGGGGCAGCGCCCCAGCTCTCGGAGGCGTCTCCCCACGAGTAACAACCAGCTAACGAGTGACAGAACTTCTTTGTGAAGGCGGCGCATGTGATTGTGCACTCACGAGTGCCGGTGACGCCGGTTTATATCAAGGGCACGTCAGAGCCGAAGATCAACAAATGGTTCAATGTGGAGCTTGCCGAGCCCGAGAGCTTTCGAGAGGAGCTGAAGTTATGGCGGCAGCTGGATGTGGCAAGTGCCAATGGTAGCACGGCCAATGTGCCGCCGCTGGTGGTGGAAACGTATTTGGATTTGCGAAATATGGACGACCAGCAGACGCTGTTATTTATAGATTCTAATGGCAAAAGTTGGAATGCAGCCAGGGGGACGAAGAAGTCCGAGGTCGTGTTAGAGCGCTGGGTCATCGATTTTTTGTCGAATGATAGAGACGCCAGTGGAGGTGGAGCCAGCGGCGGTAATAATGGCGGAGGCACTGGAATTGGTAGTGGCAGCTCAAGCGGATTATCTGATGACGGAGTGCTGTCAGATCTGCCGGTAGTTTACAAAAAGGCGATCGTGGCTTTCAGATCTTTGTATACCTATGCTCATTTGATGCCTAGCTGGAACCTGAAAAGAAGGATTTCCAAGCCCAAATTGAACGTATCGGTTCTTTCCGTCGGGTGTAGAATTATTAACGGAGCACAGCCCATTTCAAGCCGAGGCAGAATCGGGCTGACCAAAAACTTAAAGGCAGATGAGGGCCCGAATGATTCGCATTTGGACACGTTTCATTTCAGCAATGTCGAGACGCCGGTGGGCGCACTGCGGATCTCGGTTTCATTTCGCACTAATACCAACTTCCGCATCGGCGACTCGGAAATGCTGCTCAGCAGTCATTTTTTGAATATGGACCAGACCACCCGTACGCATGTGTCTGGCAGTGGTTCCAGTGGCAGTGCTGGTACTGGAGTGGGTGCTGCTGGCGGAGCTGGCACCAGATTCCATGCATCGAATACTTCGTCGGATGCGGTGCCAGGTACTGAGGGCACCGAGTTATCAGGCCATCGCGGCCAGGAAGTGGTGTCTGGAAGCGCGGGAGTCGGGGGATCAGGCTGGGAATCAGGCTCTTCGTCGCGCCGAGGGTCATCGGTCGCACCGGCTGCCGGACTGGTTGGTTCTCCATATTCTCCAAGTCCAACCTTGTCCTCATCGCCACACCCAAAGCCGTCTGTTTCATTCGTACAGCCGTTTAAGTCCCCATCCACAGTATCTTCAGGATTCGATATACTCCAGCAACAGCAGCAGCTACAGCAGCTGCAAGGAAGCATAAGCGGGACAGCGCCTGTTGGAAATTCACCAAGAAAGCCTTCAGTGGGGAGGATTCCCTCCAACAGTTCTATGGCGGCGCTAAGAATCCCGAAACGCACTCTGTCAACTGCGTCGGCGACCTCGATCAACTCTGTTTCTTCTGGTAGAAGCGGCGCAATCGGCATTGGCGGCAACACTTCGGGGCCAAATATTCCAAACAGTGTCAGTTCCGGGGATGCTATTGCCTCGTCCTACGGCAGCACCTCATCTACACCTCGGTACAGCAGCAGCTTTGGGTCCCGGGGCCAGTGGCCAAGATCCGGTTCTATTAGCAGTGGCTCTAGAGTGAATCGACCACCATCGTTTGTAGGTGACGCATCGAGCAGCTCGTCCTCGTTGTTGGACCCTGGTTCAGGACTGTTCTTGGCCAGCAATGATCTCGGTAACTTCGTCAAAATGGTGGATTCAGCTCATCGTCCTTTCGGATTGTCTCCGGGAAGTGGCGCGGTTAATTCCACCAACACCGAGGGTGACGAGCTATTCACCAATCCTACCAAGGCTATCGGATTGAAATCGCCAACTATTTCATCTGCGTCTGAGAGCCCTCCTGTAAGCACGACAGCAGCGACTGGTTCTACTGTACCGAGTAATACTTCTCAAAAAGCAAATCCACTGGCCCGCTTCCAGGTACTGAAAGATACTCATAAAGCGTTGTCCGACTCATTACAGTCATCAATGTATCTCCCCAAGGAGGACCCAAGGCCAATAGGCCATTCAAGCTCAAGCCCCCAAGACATTGCCCTGTCGACGTCATCATCTCCAGTTAGTAAAGGGATCTCGCACACGCCGGTGGTACCATCTAGGCTGAGCGAAGAAATGGTCATCGATGAAAACAGCGGCCGACGGAGTAGAATTGGGCGGTCCCACACGCCATCAGCTGATAGCGGATCGAATGCTCTCGCTTCAGCTGTTGGCAGTGGCAGCACTGGTGTGGCCATTGCCCGTAGGTCGTCGCGCAGTCGGACTAGAGGAACTATTCTGTCCATATACGGTAGCAGTGCTGCTGAAACCGGAACCTCACCTGTGTACAGCTACACCTCGACTTCACCTCTGGATATTCCCATAACACCTGGAAATTCATCCTACTCGCGGTCGGCCCGGAGAGAGTCAACCAGTCTGCTTAACCGGCGCACTGTAGGCTACGACGACTTACATGCTCCCGTAGATCTAGATTCGCATCACCACAGTCTCAACCGGGTGGATGCTGTATCGTCGTCAAACACTGGTCATTCAGGTCCTTCTACCGCGCCCATAGTAAGCAGTGGGTCGTCCTCAGCTGCCCGAAGAAGGTCGTTCTATATGGGGGACTATGATGCCGCATACCGACACTTCCCGCCTAGCGAACAAGGCAGCCGTAGCCGTCACGGAAGCAGTTCTGGCGGAATGGGCTTGTCAGCAAACACAAGTAGTAACAGCGGCGCTGTGGTCACTTCGGCTGGAGATAACAACACTGCCGGAGGCACAGGCTCGCGCTCCTCGACAATGCAACAGACTTACGATGATGATGAGCTGCTATTTGCCATGAGCGACATGCATATTGTGTCACCGCCGACTGATCCTTCTTCTCAATTGAACAGCCTTTCTCCTGACACCGACATTGATAACAGCACACGAGAGTACGGGCCAGCTTGGCCATGAACCCCTCTTTGTAACCTTTGCATATTCACCACTTACGAACGACATACGACCCTTTCACGTTATATAATATATATTTATACTTTTCTTGCTTGTAGGACCGCTGGAGCTATGACGCAGCACCCAGCAGCCTGGGCACTGTCCCGGACCCTGGGGCCCCTCTCACTGCCTCCGACTCAGATACTCGCGCGCCTGGAGAGCGAACCTGGCTGCGCCTCCGACGTCTGGGACGCTGCCCCAGACCTCGTGGCTCCTCTCGCTGCGCAGCTACTCCCGGGGTGGGAGTACGACGGGGTCTGGAGTTGAGCCCCACTGCCGGAGGCAGCTGCTCCCGCCAGATTCGAGAAGTCTCAATATAGGGGGCTTTACAAGCGAGTCTCTAGGAAGTGCTCCGGAGAATCACCACTGAAACCCGGATTACTCCCACAGAGTTCCCCGGGAATAACCTCCTGCGCAGCAGGAGCCACGGGGTCCGGGGCAGCGCCCCGGCCGCCGGAGGCGTGCTGTCAAGGGCCACGGTCGACGGCCCGAAGTCATGGTGGAATAACGGGAGTTCTATTAGGCTACTCGTTCGGCGCCGCTGAGGCGGACGGCGGCGCCGTATTTCTGCAGCTTCGTGAGGAGCGCATCGCCCTGCTTGACGACCTGCTGGTACTGAGCGTTTTTGTTGTCGGGGCGGTTGGTGACGATGACACCGTTGACTCTGTCGAGCACGCAGTTGAGTTTCTTCTGAGGCACGAACTTCGAGAGGTCCTGGTCCAGGAACTCGACTGAGACACCAAAGGCGTCGGCCATCGACTTCATGCTTAATGTCTTGTATGATTCCAGCAGTTGCGCATATGCCTTGCGTCTCATCTCACGCACGTAGTAGGCCGAGTGTGGCGACAAGTAGCGCGATACACGCAGAAACTCCTCCTCCACGCGGGCTAGAGCTTGGAAATAGGTCGAGTATTCGCCGGTGTACAAGGAATTAGTGAGGATTGTGATGGGTTCCAGGGCGGGAGTGGTGGGCAGCAGGGAAAGCACCTCGGGCGAGTCGATGACTTTCCGCTTGAGGTCGACTCGGCCAAGCGAGATCACGCCGCAGAGCACAGCGTACTCGACAATTTCCTCGTAGGTGGAGATCTCGGTCGAAGTGAAGGTGGACAGCGAATCGATGAGCAGGTCGGCAGCCTCGTCGAACTGGCGCGACGAGAGCAAGAACAGGCCATTGTATGTCTTGTAACGGTTGCGGCGTTCCCAGTCACCACCGCGATCAATCAGCAGCTTGACAGCATCCAGCTCAGCGCCAATGAAAGGTTTGTCGTCGAAAAAGAAGCCGATGCGGATAATTGTGAAACAGATATCGATCTTGACGCCCGACGAAGCAGTCAGGTCGTAGGCCCTGCGCAGCGTCTTAACGGCCTCGTCCCTATCACCAATCTTAGCATAGTAGTTTCCCAACTTGACCCATCCTTCGATAATCGACAGCTCTTCTTCCTCGGTCTCGGCCTCTTTGATGCTCTCCTTTATAGTCAGGATCTCCTTGTCGTTGTCGGCCTTGAGTTGCTGGTACAGCGCCTCGTCCCAGGGGATCGACGGCAGACCCTCGGCATGGAGATGGAAGTAAAGAGGCGCCAGTTTCTGGTCCTTGATTCCTTGTAGTAACAGCTCCAGCGACTCCTTGTGAAGCGCCGTCAGCTTGGGGTTCTTGAGGCGGTAGATGTAGTCAGCCAGCCGGAAGTCGGGGATGCGCTCAACGGGCGTCGAGGCCTCGCTATTGGCGCTCTTTTCGGTCTTGGATTTCGTCTCGGACATGGCGTTCGGTCAATTGCACGGTAGATCCGTCTCTCAAGCTGCGGAACAGTCCAATCTCTCTCGGTGGCGGCTCGGTTCTCTCGTCACCTCTCCACTGTAGTCGTCCAGAACTTCACCGACTATTTACGTGCGTACTGTGTTTGTAATGCGCTCTCAGGTCAGCCGCACTGCCGTCTGGCAGGTGGGCCTCCGGCGGCCGGGGCGCTGCCCCGGGCCCCGTGGCTCCTCGAGCGGAGCTCGAGGAGAGGCGCTTCCATTCGGCGGCTCCGCGAAGCGTAGTCTGTGCCTCTGACGGCCAGGCCAAGGCGCCTATGATTGAACATATAAAGGTAAATTAGCTGAATCTGGTTTATACTTAACAATTAAGTAATTTACCAAGTAAAATTCACGTAAATAAACTATATATTTGATAATGAGCTTCTATTATTAGAATATCCAGGATATATGTTTTAAAACTTTCGGCGAATATGCTCTGCTGCCGTCGATGCAGTACAGGATGGATACCGTGGCACCGTGTGGTGCACGATTCGTGTGCCACATCCGTCTTGAACAGTGCAGTGGTGGACGTGCCACAACAGAATAGCGGCCGCGGCAATGTAGGGTGCAGGTACCGCATTAATCTCATTCCCCATCACCTCGCCTGGCTGACTCATTTTCTCTCTCCTTTGGAACAGAGAGAACGTTTCTGTACAATCTCAGGGCAGCACTGGGCCGACTGAGAGCGGGCATCGGAACTGTACCAGGGAGGTACGGGACGCCTTGGGCGGCCGGGCCGTTGTTCCGGGCCCCGAAGCTCTTCTCGCTGCGCTGGGGGAGGACTGGATCACTAGAAGGGGAAGAGACAGCGGGGTGCTCTTGGGCGAGAGCTGCCAGGGCAGTCGCTGCAACCCACAGGCGAAGCCGTTATGAGCATATACCGTGCATTATCTTTTGACGATCTGTGCATAACCGTATGCATCTCAGCAGCACCTCATCAGCATTACGAACGAACACCAGCCACTGTACCACTACTCCCATCAGTATCTACGTCGCACTGCCACTACTGACACTGTCATATAGCCGATGCCAGAGCTGCAGCCATAGGCGCCCACGACTGTCCCCCCGCGGTCGTTATGGCTCACCCGACTGGAATTACGTAGCGAAGCCAGCTCATCAGCCCACGCAGTGCAGGTCAGAGAACTCACACCACCGCATGTCTCGGGACGATCTCAGAGACATTCCAAGAATGCAGGGCCCAGCTGCCTCCGGCGGCCGGGGCGTTTCCCCGGACCCCGTAGCTTCTGCTTCGCAGGAGGCTGTTCCCGGCAGCTCGAGGAGCCACGGGTCCGGGACAGCGCCCCGGCCGCCGTAGGCACGCCCCCGAACCCAGTCTGGCCACGACCCGACGATGAAACAGTACGCCAGCGCTGGGTTAGGCCGGGTCCAGCAGGGCAGGTCTGCGGCGGGCCCGATGCGATTGCGCTTGCTGCAGCAGCGGTCCAGGCACCCTGAACTTGATATAGGACCGCCAGCCAAGATAAAAGCATCTGATGCAGCCTGAATAGGGATCGGTACCTTTGTTTTTGTTCAATTGCGGATTATTCTGGCAACTTAAAAAGCTTCCTGTGTGTTTCGTATAAAGACCACGGCTCTCGTGACAAGTCACCCCGCTGCAACACCCTTCCGCACCGCAATTGATCCTCCACTTGCACTCATCACTACTCGTTCGAATCCACAATGGTCAATCTTGGTCCTAGAAAACCCCCTTCCCGTAAGGTACGCACGCGCGGCCCCCGTGCGGACGGGGTGCGCGTCTCCGGCGGCCGGGGAGGTCGCTCCCAGTGTCTTCGCAGTGTTCTTCGATCCGTCTGGAGTGGATGCTCGCGAAGCGAGCACTACGGGGTCTGGGGCAGCGCCCCAGCTGCCGGAGGCATCGTGCGGGCCCCGGTGCCCGCGTTTCGCGGCCCGGTCAAGCGAGGTGGAACTAACGGGTGTAGGGATCCATGGCAGACGTCCCGCGGGACCTGCTGGAGCAAGTGAGCCAGTTGGAGGCGCTGTTCACGGTTGATGCGAAGAAGCTGAAGGAGATTACCGAACACTTTGTGAAGGAGCTGGACAAGGGGCTCAGTAAGGAGGGCGGCAGCATTCCCATGAACGTGACCTGGGTCATGGACTGGCCCACTGGTAAGGAGACGGGCACGTTTCTGGCTCTAGATATGGGCGGTACCAACCTGCGAGTGGCCGAGATCACTTTGGACGGCAAGCGGGGCTTTGACGTGACGCAGTCCAAGTACCACATGCCCAAGAATATCAAGACAGGCAGTTCGGACGAGCTGTGGGACTACATTGCCGGCTGTCTCGAGCAGTTTCTCGCTTCGCACCACGCCGACGAAGAGATCACCAATGTCCACCTTGGTTTCACCTTCTCGTACCCTTGCACCCAGCCGGCTATTAACCAGGGCATTCTGCAGCGATGGACCAAGGGCTTTGATATCGACGGCGTTGAGGGCCGTGACATCCAACCTTTGCTGGACGCGGCATTGAAAAAGCGCAAGGTGCCTATCACGGTCGTGGCCATTATCAACGACACCACCGGTACGCTGGTGGCTTCGAACTATACCGATCCGAACACCAAAATGGGATGTATTTTCGGCACTGGCTGTAACGCAGCCTACTACGAGGTGGTCAAAAACATTCCTAAGCTGGAGGGTCTTGTTGCTGACGACATCACGCCCGACTCGTTCATGGCCATCAACTGTGAATGGGGCGCTTTTGACAACGAGCACGCGGTTCTGCCTCGAACCAGCTACGACATCAAGATTGACGAAGACTCGCCTCGTCCTCACCAACAGGCCTTTGAAAAGATGATTGCTGGTTACTACCTGGGAGAGATCCTTAGACTGACCCTGGCTGATCTGCACACACAGGGCTTTGTTTTTGAAGGTCAAGACATTTCCAAGCTCAACGAGGCCTATGCGCTGGACACCTCTTTCCTGTCTCGCATCGAGGAAGACCCATGGGAGAACTTGTCCGACGTCGAGACCCTGTTCCAGGAAACGCTAGACATTCGCACCACCGAGCCTGAGCGCAAGCTCATCCGCCGCTTGGCCGAACTCATTGGAACCCGTGCTGCCCGTCTCTCTGCCTGCGGTGTTGGCGCCATCTGCAAGAAGACCGGTATGACCTCGTGCCACGTCGGTGCTGACGGATCCGTGGTCAACAAATACCCTCTGTTCAAGGAGCGAGGTGCCCAGGCCCTGAAGGAGATCCTCGATTGGGACATCGCCGACCCCAAGGACTACCCCGTCAAGGTGGTTGCTGCCGAAGACGGTTCTGGCGTGGGCGCTGCCGTCATCGCGGCCCTCACCGCTGCCAGAGTCGAGAAAAACCTCTCTGTCGGCCAAAAAGCCTAATATCTATCGCCATATATACTATATACGCCCAAAAAAAGTTCCCTGCCTAGACACTGCCTCGCCTGCCAGCTCTCGGCCCGTCGGCATGCTTCACGGCCCACCTAACACTAAAGTACGCGCCCGCTCCAACCCTGGCGCCGCCCGGCTTCACTCGGGGAGGGTCGCCTCCGGCGGCCGGGCGCTGCCCGGACCCGTAGCTCGCTTCCCTCGGGCTTTGGCTCTGAGGTGGGCTGCCTCCAGCGGCCGGGGTCATTCGGGCCCTGTCATGTAGGACCGGCACGTAGGACTGGCCTCTCCTCGAGCGCAGCGAGAGGAGCCACGGGTCCGGGCAGCGCCCGGCCGCCGGAGGCGACCCCCAAGGCCAAGTAGACGCAGTAATGTCTATGATTATTCTATGATGTTCTATACCCAGTTCACTACGACGCTGACCTTCTGGGAGTTGGCTGAGCCGAGGTCTTTGCAGAGCTTCTTGAGTTTCTTTTCGAGTCCGTTGATGCGGCCGCGCACCATGATGGCGTTGGTACGGACGTCGTCGGCCACGACGTTGAGCACGAGTGTGAAGCCCTTGTCGGTCACGTTCTCTGTTCGCAGCGACATGATTCTGTCTCGGACGTTTCCTCCTGGGTACACCCCGCCGATGACGTGCATCAGGTGGCCCGTGTAGATAGCCCACCAGGCCAACTTTCTTTCGGTGGTGATGGAAACCAGAGCGTCTTTCAGTGCTCGGTCGGGCAGCTCGCCTCCCCAGCGCTGGCAGAGCGCCAGGCCAAGAAGTGCCCGCACTTCGTGCGACAGTCCGTGGGTGCCAGAAACGACACCTGTTATGCATATGTTGAGACCTGCGTTCGGTTGGAGCTCTTTGGGGTACGAGGAATGGATGAATGAAACATTAACTAGTGCTTTGGAAATGCGGTTTCGAATTACGTGTGGTGTGGTCGAGGTGAATCCGCCCTGCAGGATTTCTACGTAGCGGTGGCACAGCCCAGGTGCGTATGGCGACGTCGCAACCAGTAGCGGGTCCTGGCTGCGGATCGACGAGGGCAGGTCGTGGAATAGAGCGCCTTCGCGCACCCCGCCCTGGGAAAACAGCACTTTCCGGATATCTGGGAGCACTTCCAGAGCCTGCGAAACGAGCAGTGCTACCGCTGGCAGCTGGTTCGCTCTGCGCTCTGAAATCCGGAATACTTTGTTGGCGCCAGAAGAAGTTGACGACACCGTCGTATCCGACGTGTCGAGCGATACCAGTTTGGAGATATCTTTACCGGTGCATGAGAATCCGTTGATAATGGGCAGGGGATACGGTTGGACAGAGTGGGTGCTAAGCAGCAGATGGCCGAGGCCACGGAAACCTCCTCCACAAACGTACAGCTTGAACCCGCCAGTTTTCTTTGCCGCGTCTGCTAAAAAGTGAGGCATGGCGATATGTTCAAGGGCACTGGCGATGTTTTTGGCGATTTCTTTTCGAACCGATTCTTTCGGCTCTCGCTGTAGACGGCGGGTCAGAGCAGCTGCACCATATGGCAAAGACACTGGAGTGTCCGACATGAGGAACTTGCCGTCTTTACAGGAGATCCATGATAACTGCACACTCCCACCACCTATATCCATAAACAAGCCGTGAATCTCGTAGAACGAAGAGGCCACGCCATAAGCTCCCGTCCTGCCCTCGTCCTGTTTACTGAGCAGTAGGACCTCCCAGCCCGTGGCATCTTTCAGTTCCTTTCGAAACTGAACTGAGTTGGGAGCTTCTCTCGTGGCCTCAGTGGCAATGACTCGCACATCTGAATCAGGCACTGCAAAGTCATGACAAATCTTCTTGAATCGGACTAGAGCGTTCTTTACTTCTAAAATGGTGGCTGGAGAGATGTTGTTTTTAACAGAGGAAGCTACTGCTGGCGACGAGTCGACTGCCGCTGCTGCTGCCGCGGAGACTCCAGCCAAGGTGGCAGCAACCGATTGCGTCTGTTCATGGTCATTGGACAAGTCTTCGTCGTTGCTTTCAAGCACACTTGGAGGCGAGCTATGTAGCGAATCGAATAGCGAAATAGCAGCTCGGTCCTGAAAAACACAGGGGAACACTCTTGCCCTGGCGGGATCCACCGAGGAAATGCTGAAACGAATGCCGTTCGATCCAATGTCGACAATTGCCCTCAGATTCGACGGAGGTGAGTTGCCCGACATGTGGACGGTCCCAACTGGTACCTTGCTTGATTCGGGCTTGGGGTCTGTCTCGAAGGCCTGGTCCCCGAGACTGTGGCTGGCTGAACTCTGGGACATCGTCGCTGCCGAGATCTCGAGCCGGGAAATCAAGCCAAACGTTTCTTTCCAGCCAAATGCTTACCTATTGAAAGAAGACAAAAGCTGTCAACTGTGCTGTCACAAATGCAGTCGCAACCGGCCTGATAAGATAGCGCGCGCTGCAGGTTAATTAAGCGAGTAAATTTAACCGGGTGCGGCTAATCCCCTCTCTTCTCTCGGGCTCCGACCGTATATCCGTCCGTCTGTCCAGTTTCGCTTCTACACTCGACGTCCAGTACCAGTATCAGCTAAGGATATGGAGCACTTCTGGTTGCTTCTGCTAAAATTCACATTCCTGAGCCTGCCGCAGTGGATCTCTCCAAGATAAAGTATCAACCATGCGCTGAGTTAAGTGATACCGCCAGCCTCGGCTTGCGCTCTCTCTCGTTCCTCTCACTTACGCCCCACTTGGATCTGAACCTGTTACACCGTCGGTGTTGTGCTCTAAGCGGTGTTGCGTGGATCTGGCAGAGGAACCCGGGGCCGGGGGACGTGCCTCCGGCGGCCGGGGCGCTTCCCAGGACCCCGCTGTGCTCGCTTCGCGAGCGTTACTCCGCCCGGACCCAGCGCGACTCCACCGGGAATGGCGCTGCTAGAAGACTTCAGGTGAAGTGTCACATCTCTAGTGTGAGCCAGCGCTCAGTCCGTGAAGAGCACATTGCCGGTAAACTAACGGAAGCCGCGGGAATGCAAGAGCCCGACAACTGGGTGAATGTGTGGTCAGAGAGCAGAGAGAATTTGCTGCAGTACAGACCCCGAAGGTGGTCACGCGAGGGTCACGCGAAGCTCCCGCTGGTTCCAGACTTCCCGTTGCCCTGACCAATGAAACTCGCTCGTTACCAGGTCTCCATTTCCGGCTATGAAGGTTAGACTTTACCCCTGATAGCGACATATCCGGCCATCCCTAGCCCTGGACATCTTCGCTGGCAATCCCTCATCCACAGGGAACAGTCCTCCTCGAGCGTAGCGAGAGGAGCCGCGGGGTCCGGGGCACTGCCCCGGACCCCGTTGTGCTCGCTTCGCGAGCGCTATTCCAGAGCACCCTTGGCGCTTGGCTGTGCCGTTTACTAACTGTTTGAGAGCTAGCTCGTTAACGGGCTAGGAGGAGATGGTATTCATTGCTACTAGTGCTAAAAGGGGACTCCGGCTGTCACCCGTTTCAGGGGCCAGAACAGAGCGATAAGAAGCAGCGTCCTGTAAGTTCATGATTGGGCTGAGATAAACGAGGTGCATGAGATAGATTGATAGAATATCATCCCGAAAATATGATCTCGCATCTCCAAAGTTACCAGCGCCCGGAACACCTGCCCGACTGGGAAGATTTTCCGAAATCCGGGCATCGCCTGTCACGCCCCCTTTCTCGAAGGTGGGCAGCCTCCTCGAGCGGAGAGGGGCAGCGGGGTGGCCGCCGGAGGCGTTCTCGTCCTCCAAGGGCGTGTAGCTGCCTCCGGCGGCCGGGGCGCTGCCCCGGACCCCGCTGCTCCTCTCGCTGCGCTCGAGGAGGGCTGCTCCCAGTCGGCTGGTGCACGGGAAACAGGGAGGGGGCGGCAGCGGCATGTCCAATCTATTCT
The DNA here is from genome assembly GCA_030580325.1 of Sugiyamaella sp. yHKS617. Classification (NCBI taxonomy): domain Eukaryota; kingdom Fungi; phylum Ascomycota; class Dipodascomycetes; order Dipodascales; family Trichomonascaceae; genus Sugiyamaella; species Sugiyamaella sp. yHKS617. Next base: position 25,320 of record JAKTSR010000059.1, on the reverse strand, counting down.
GTCCGGCGGCGGGGTCTGGGCCCGTGGGCCCGCGGCAAAGCCGTAGGCACAGCGTGCCCCTCGGAGCTACCTCGGTATTGTGGTTCCGTCTGCCCGCTCAGGGCAGCGGTCTTCTGTCTATGCACAGTGCTATGTGCCTTGATTATTCAGCAGTGAGGTATTTCTCGCTCGTCTGTGGTTCGCTACTTCGCCAGTCAGGAGTTCACCAACGCCACTGCTCCGTCTAACTGGTCTATCACGGAACGATACTAACATCTGGCAACGCAGCTGGGGGGAGGGGGGATAAAGTAAACCTTGCTTCTGGCACATCTCGTTGCTATTTCCCCTCCTGACACGCTGGGCATCAGCCACAGTCCGACCGTTGAACCCCTCTCCACTATTTCCCATGTTGGACACCCACAGGCCGCCCGTGCCGTTCATGCACGCGAAAAATCTTCTAGCAGCGCAGATTCAGAAATGTACCCTTGACATTCAGATTCTTCACGAGGCGTTGCTTTTTTGCGGGCTCGTTTCGTCATAGATCGACTAGAGCCATGATCATGGCCTGCAAGTCATGAAACCGATAGCATCGCCTGAGAAGGCGAAAAAATGGGGTGGCTGCAGCTGTCGAGCAGGTCCAAAGTCTGCCAGTGCTTTTCATTGGTTCCTCCTGTACTGATATATATCCGATCGGTCATGCAGTTAACGCTTTTGGTTCCTGATGTCTCGTGTTCGAGTGAAACCTAATTTGTTGTTCTGGGCCTGGCTATCGAATCAATCTGACATTGTTTTGCACCGGCCGGGAACCGGAACCGAGGACTATAATTCGTAGTCTGTTTTATTGCATCTCGACCTATCTGGCTTTCCTAACCAGGCAGGACCGGTACAGCTAGGCACAGATACGCAGGTAGGGCCGTAGGAGCCCGAATCAGAACCAGAGTCGGCAAGACACCACACTTGGGCATCTGTCCCATGTGTTGCGACGTTTGCAACAGTAGTTTTACGCTAGCTGTCTCATTAATTGTTTTTGTTTGCCGTGCGGAGATGGAGATCACGCTCCTATGGCAGTTCCCCTCTTTGCGCATCTTGGCTGCTGTCCCCCACTTCATCAGCCTTTTTTCTCCGACGACCCCACATTATCAACCTCAACATTATGGTTCTACATAATATCAATAAGCTAACAAGCTTTTAACCATAGCCGCCAAAATCCGAATTCAGCCGAAACTGGCATGTCCGAAACTGGTTTCATAATTTCTCCACCTAAGCGCCAGCTCTCCGAGCTCCGGTAAGGCTAGCCAGTCTGAGCAAGAACATTGCGAGCAGATTGCATCTGGATTAAGCTCAAAATGGCGATGGCTAGCAAGAAAGGTGGACTTGTGAATAAGAGCCAAGCGCATTTCCCAATTTTCGGGCGCTAGACTAGCAAGCTGAGCCAGGGGCAGAGCTAGGAGCCGAACGAGAGAAGAGCTAGCAGTAGAGCTTGCAGCTGAATAGTCCACGCGAGCTAACTGCTGAACCGACAGCCTGCACAGCTTCAGGCCGCAGGATCTCGACGCTCGCGAAGCGAGCACAGCGGGGCCTAGGGCAGCGCCCCAGCTGCCGGAGGCACTCCGGGAGCTCGAAGACGGTTAGCCCGCCGGCCAGCCCGCCCGTCCTGTCCCGGTCAAGAGCCTGTGTTGGAGTGTCAGCCCGTTGGCCAGTTAGTTGCCCCGTTGGCCCATATCTTTTCCTCAACCCCTATCCTCTATCATACCTTCGCATATACATCTACATATGCACGGCCCTGTGTTCTGACTGGTGCGATAGGCAGCTGGTTTATCAATGAAACCCTAGAGCCTTGAGGAAAAAGCACCGTGGATGATCTCGATAATCCTCGCAGATGCACATTTTAAAAGGGATGTGGTGCATGGCCCTAGATGCAGAGCATCATCCTCATAGAGCCCTGACTCGACAGGTATTTATAGGAGATATATTCCCTGAGATTCATGTAAAATCTTGGTTTTTTCTTTTATTTTTCTCATTCCTATTTCTCGGTTTTAGGCTCATCAGCTTTTTGCTTTAACTTTTTTTTCCGTGCTTCTGTCTAGTGTTCTATTGTTTGTCTATTAACTGCTTATTTATCTGTCTTCTCTGCCTATTCTCTCTGAAATATGACCGACGACGTAGAGAAGAATCCCAGCGTCTCTGTCGACAAGACAGCTCTGGGCGTTCCTATCGAAGAGGGATCTGTCGAGCATCAGAATGGCGGTTTTTTCCGAAACTTCGTAGACAGCTTCAAGCCCATCGATTTATCGGATCTCGACACCAGTGGTATGACCCCTGTGGAGATTGCCGCTGCTGCTACTGCTAGATCCCCTCTGAAACGATCTCTCAAGGGCCGTCATTTGCAGATGATTGCTATTGGTGGTGCTATTGGTACTGGTCTATTTATTGGTAGTGGTGGTTCTTTGAATACTGGTGGAGCCGCTGGTGTTCTCATCGGCTTTGCTCTGACAGGTGCCATGTTGTACTGTACTGTGCACGCTCTTGGTGAGCTTGCTGTCCGATTCCCTGTGTCTGGTGCCTTTTCTACCTACTCTACTCGTTTCCTCGACCCCTCGTGGGGTTTTGCCATGGGCTGGAATTATGCTCTGCAATGGCTTGTCGTTTTTCCTTTAGAACTTGTTGCCGCTTCGATTACTATTGAGTACTGGAATGATACCATTAATCCCGATGCATTTGTTGTCATATTTTACGTGTTGGTTGTAATCATTAATTTGTTTGGTTCTAGAGGCTATGGTGAAGCCGAATTTGTCTTTTCTCTGATTAAAGTACTGGCGGTGGTTGGTTTTATCATTCTCGGCATTATTCTCGTTTGCGGTGGTGGCCCTCAAGGCGGATACATTGGTGGTAGATATTGGCATAATCCTGGTGCTTTTGCCTCTGGTGTTAAAGGTGTCATTAGTGTCTTTGTGAACGCTGCTTTCTCTTTCAGTGGTACTGAGCTTGTTGGCTTGGCTGCTGCTGAGACCAGTAACCCTAGAAAGACTCTTCCTAGTGCCGTTAAGCAGGTGTTCTGGCGTATCACCCTTTTCTATATCGTTGCTCTTGCTCTCGTTGGTTTGTTGGTGCCTTACAATGACCCCAAGCTATTGCATCCCAGTTCTTCGGTCGACATTACTGCTTCGCCTTTTGTCATTGCCATTGCCAATGCTGGTATCAAAGTTCTCCCCAGTATTATAAACGTTGTTATTCTTATTTCTGTCTTGTCTGTTGGTAACTCTGCTGTGTACGGATGCTCCAGAACCTTAAATGCCATGGCTGCCCAGGGTTTTGCTCCCAGCTTCCTCGGCTATATCGACCGGAAAGGTAGACCACTCTGGGCTGTGTTGGTTACCCTCGTCTTCGGATTGCTCTGTTTCATTGCTGGTTCCAACAAACAGAACGAAGTCTTCAACTGGTTGTTGGCATTTTCTGGTCTCTCTGCTCTCTTCACTTGGGGTTCCATTTGTTTGTGTCACATCCGTGTCCGTAGAGCCATGAAGCTCCAGGGTGTCTCTACTGACGAACTGGCTTTCACTGCTGCTTTAGGTGTTTGGGGTAGTTGGTTCGGATTCCTCCTTAACTTTGTTATCATCTGCCTTGAGTTCTGGCTAAGTTTGTACCCAATCGGAGCAAGCACCCCCTCGGCCGAGGGATTCTTTCAGTCCTACTTGTCCGTTCCTCTGGTTCTTCTTATGTATATCGGCCACAAGATCTATGCAAAGATCTGGTCGTCCTCGTCAGTTATTCGTGCCAAGGACATTGATCTCTTCACGGGTATCAGAGAGCTGGACAGAGACCTTCTCAGACAAGAAATCGAGGAGGAAAAAGCTTACATCAAGAGCAAGGGCTGGTACTACAGAGTCTACAAGTTCTGGTGCTAAAAGTCACATTGTATATTTGTATCTGTTATGATTTTACGTTAGTTAAGTATTTGTGAACACTTCACTCAGTGATACATGAAGCCACGCCTCCGGCGGCCGGTGCGCTGCCCCAGACCCCCCGTGGCTTCTCCCGCTCCGCTCGAGGAAGGTGGTTCCCGGGAGCGGCCGCTCGCGAAGCGAGCACAACGGGTCCGGGCAGCGCCCGGCCGCCGGAGGCATTTCAGAAGGTGAAGAACCGATTATCAAGATTATATTTAATATGGCAAACATTGAACAAAACAACAAATACAACTAAGCCTCCTCAAGGTGCTCGGGAATGACCTTCTCGAGTACGGGAAGCGAGTCGGAAGCCAATCCGAGTTGACGCAGGACGCGGTCCATACGTTCTCTGTCAGCAGTGGAGAGAGCACCAGACTTGTCGAACAGCTCGTCGACCTCCTCAAGAGTGCGGCCCTTGGTTTCAGGGACAAAGAAATAAATATAGGCAGCGGCTCCGACAGAGAAGATACCGAAGAAGATGTACATGCCGTACTTCATCTTGACACTCATGGTAGGGGTGGCAATACCAATGGCGAAGTTGTTCAACCAGTTAGAAGAGGCAGCGATTGACACACCGATAGATCTGACACCCAGAGGGAAGATCTCTGAGATGACAATCCAGGCACAAGGACCCCAAGAGTAACCGAAGTGAATAACGAAGAGCCAGATAAAGACAGCGCAGGCCCAACCAGCACCGCCACGACCGGTGAAGTCCATATCGTAACTGCCAGAAATACCAGCAACAACAAAGTGCGACACGGCCATACCAATGGCACCAGCAATAAGCACGGGCTTACGACCAAGCTTGTCAATGTAGATAACAGCAGGGATAGTGGCGAGGAACATGACAATACCACCGACACCAGAAGCCAACAGGGAGGTGGTGTTACCGGTCAAACCGACGTCCTGGAAAATGAAAGGGGCATAGTAGAGAATAGCATTGATAGCTGCATGGGTTAGTTTTGGGCATTTTCAGGGGTACTCCCGCTGACAGGGGTAGGGGTTCTCCTGGGAAGTAGGACTAATAGGACTAAACTTCCAGAGTAAACAAATAGAACTTACCAGTCCATTGCTGGAAGACCATGATGAAAATACCAATGAGAGTTCTGGGGCGAAGAGACTTGTCAACAAAGAGAGACTTGTACTTGGCGAGTCTGAGCTTGAAAGCCGAGGAGAAGGACCCGTCCATGAGGTGAGGGAACATTTCACGGTCAGTCTCGACTTCGAACATGTGCTGGGCCTTGATCTCCAAGAACTCCAGAACAACGATTTCGTTGGTCTTAGGAACACGGCGGAGCTTAGAGAGCACTTCAAGAGCCTCGTCTTCCTTGTTGATTTGAACAAGGTAACGAGGACTCTGGGGCAGAATAGTCAAGAAACCAGCACCCAGGATAAGAGCAGGCACCAATTGGATACAAACGGGAATGAGCCATGCAGCGTTGCTTTGGTTGGGATTGCCAGCACCGCTGATGAAATTAGTACCATAACCGATAAAGTAAGCGATCATGATACCGAAGGTAATAGCAAGTTGCTGGAGGGCGACGAGAGCACCTCTGACTTCAGCAGGAGCCAACTCAGCATTATACAAGGGGACAATCATGGACAAACTACCAACACCCAAACCAGTGACAAATCTGCCACCGAGAATCTGATTGGCATTGTGAGCAGTGGCCTGGATAATAACACCGACAATGAAAACAACAACAGCAAGGACAACACTGAGTTTACGACCAAGCTTATCAGCAAGGTAACCGTTGGCAAGAGCACCGACCCACGCACCCAGCTCGAGAATCGAGGTAAGGAGACCTCTACTAGTAGGGTTGCTGATGGAGTTCGGGTTGACAGTTCGACTGAAAGAAGCCATGTTGAGAATTTGGCCAAACATTCCTTGGTTGAAACCATAGATCAGACCTCCCAAAGAAGCAAACACAGCAATACTGAAGACATGTCTGTTTGTGAAGAGAGCAGCAAAACCGGTCTCGTTGTTGGCAATCAACAGACGGCGCTCATAGAGATTCAGAGGAGCGCCATCGGCGCCAGTGGGCGTCATGTGGACGTGTTCTTCCTTCTCGTTTTCGCTGGACATTATTGAAGACTCTAATACTAACTAAAGCTCAGAGATACAGGACTAGAGAAGCAGAGAATCAAAGAAGAATGTTGCGACCCCGGATTTTCAGTTGCTTTTATACTTTTACAAACAGATGCCAGATCCATATTAGCGATTATCGTCTCAACCATTTGGTATACCTGAGACATGGTTCTGGTGTCCCGGATCTACAGGTGGTCGGAGATATTGAAGCGCGGGGTGCAAATCATCGCATTTGCTTTTGCTGCATCCTATTTACCCCTTTCAGATTAATATTCCCGAAGTATGCATGGGGACCAGGTACAAGCAACAGCAACCACTAGCGACTGGACCGAGAGCCTCACTTGACTATAACGGTCTGGTCCAGTCGGATCAAGCCCGTCCCGGCACTAGCCTGTCGCGGGCCGTTATGGCCCTATAGCTTCGCCGCCGGGACGTATCTATTCTTGCTGCTCAAACCGCCAGACTCGCAAGAGAAAACTGGGGTGGGGAAGATCTATTTTAACCGCGAGCTGCATGCACCTTTAGCAGTTTCATCTTTCATGTACAGCTACAGATTACACCAGTGCGTAGCCAAATCAGGGGAGTTTTTCCAGACTGCACTCCTCAGGCGGTGTCGGCACAGTCAGTAAGAGTCAGGGGTGACAGCGGGCGATGGGATGCGTTGCCCGGGCTGGAGGCGGGCGGGGTGCCTCCGGCAGCTGGGGCGCTGCCCCAGACCCCGCTGTGCTCGCTTCGCGAGCGCTTCTCCCGGTAGCTTGGGCGGGCTGGGCGGCAGGTATGGATGGGGATGGCTCTGATATTTTGGCTCTAGCTATTGGCTCTGGCTATTGGCTAGTGGCTTTCGGCTGCGTTCCATGGTACATCGAGTATGGACCAGGGAAGTGAACTGTGGCCGGGGTATGTGCGCGTGGATGTAGGGTGACAAGGGCCAGTGCTGTTCACATTCATTCTGCGTCCGGCCGGGGTGGATCGAGCGCTCTCGGCTCGACGCTATGGCGACATCGGTTGGCATAGCTGTGTCTCGGCTTGCGGTATGTACGGTTGGAGGGCGTTCGTCGCTAGCGGCCTGGCCGCCTATTAGCTAGATCGCTCTTGACTGGTAACATGCCTCGGCTGTAGACTTAGAGGACTTGGTTGAGCATGACCCCAGCCGATATCCTGCCCTGCGCTAACGAGCTTAAGTTCAGTTCGTAGCCCGCTCACATCCGTTAGGCGAATGGATCGCTGTGCCATGCCACTTCGGTTTATCCTATGGACATTTACCCCTTCAAAGCCGTCAATCAAGCTCCGGCTTGTTTCTCAGTTTCTGAACAGGGGCCAACAAGCCCCGCTCAGTACTAGGCCACTTTGCATTGATCCAGCTAATGTTACATTCTAGGTTTGTTCCATGTTCCTGAGGTATACCGGTAGCTCAAAGGGTTGCAAAGTGGGGGCGCCGAGGATTGAGAACCTGGCAGACGTGTTCGGCCAGGATGCGGAACGGCCGCGGCTAGCTGCCAGCTCAGCTGGCCCGCTCATGTGGTGTTTATCCGGTTCCGATCGAGCTAGTAATGCCGGCCGTTGACGCACGACCTCCTCCTCGTCCCGCTACAGCTGTGAAATCTGTGGAATTGTACAATTATTCTGCGCCCTATAGCTCATCTGCAACTAGACGACCCCCATTCCATGCGCCATCTGCAAATTGTGATGCACCCCACGAGAAAAAGTCCGGACCGAACCCCGCTGTTGTCTAAAAGAGTCTGCATTGCAGAGCCCCCATATATGCCCCCCATCCAATTCTGCAGCGCGATAGTTTAGTCTGGCGAATGACACTATAATCCGGTTAAATAGCTGAAACATTCGGCCAATTTATATATTTTATCGCACTGTGATTGACTCGGCAACAGACTTGGCTACATATCATGCTGACGCTTGCAGTTGGTTGAAGTAATGAAATGTTCCGATCAAGCTGAAATGTTCCGGCTTCGAGAATAGTTCGGCCAATAAATCTGGGCCGGGCTAGTTTGTATTCGTTGGAGTTTTTCAGCCAGTTCAGGTGAAACTCTGAATAGGGGCTAATTAACTTCCTTCTATAGATATACTGCCTTACTGGTTAAATATCAAATAGGACCGGATTGACTTCTCTGCGCGAGGGCGGTTTACTTTTTCCAGAATTGTTTTCTCTCACCGGCAATTTTCGCCTACTGCTCCGCAATAGCCCAATACCCGGTGGGATCAGCTCTTGCATAAGCAGCTGGTGGATATGATCCGACGGGCAACGGGTGAACGGCCCAGATGAGCTCATGTGCGTTAGTCAGTTGCGGGCTCCGAATGATGGGCCTGCTCCGTCTCGCGAGGTCGAAGTTACTTCCGCTGCGAAAAAACTGGCAGATTTTATCCTTTGGTTTGTTCCTCCAACTCGTACACGTGAACTGATACTCAGGATATGATATTATGTATTGTATTGTAGATATCTCAGACTCAGACTCAGGCGGCGCGAGCTGACGTCGGAGCCAGCGGCTCGCGCAACGAGCACAACAGGGTCTGGGGCAGCGCCCCTGCCGGAGGCGAACCGGGCAGCAGCCAGCCTGCCAGGCCGCGGTTAGAATCCGTGAGGGGTCGCTGGCTAGCTGATTACAAACGGCCGGCAAGCGGATCCAAGGCTAATTCAGCGACTGCTGCTGCCGTCCCCAACGGCACCGGCCGATAGGGATAAATTAGTTCATGGAACTGCACCTGCTCTCGGAAACAGCTGTCAATCGCATGGACAATCCAGACTTGGCCGGTTGATATCATGCACATCCAGGCGATTTTCTGGGGATCGCACCTCAACCCCTCAATAGCCCTCTCCAAATGTGGAGAACCCAGGTGATCCATGGCGGAGGCCGGGTTGAGCGCACAGCGAAGGACTTCTAGGATGGTTTCTGACAACCCCTACTGATGGTGGAGCTCTACCCAGAAGCTGCTGTCCCCGCTGGCAGGTCTCGCTCGCTGTACTCACTTCGCAAATATCAACTGGACTAAATGTAAATTTGTTATTTGCTGGTTGCTATGACTAGTTATATACTTTTAGACTCTCTGGGAGATTCTGTTTAATGCGGAAAGAATGGCTAGGATAGAAGCCTGGGAGACATCCTCAGTGATACCGACACCCCATTCGATGGACTTTTCGGCCTTTCCAGGAACATCAAAGGCAAGCTCAATGTAGGTAGCAGCCTTAGTGCCGGATCCCTTGCCAATAGCATGCTCCGAGTACGATTGCACCTCGAGACTGATGTCAAAAGCAGATCGGATACCGTCTAAGAAGGACGAGATAGGACCGTTACCTTTACCAGTGATTTTGCGCTCTTCGCCCTTGTACTTGACAACGCCATCAAGAATACGCTGGTCCTTGAACTCCTTACCAGAAGTGATGTTGAAATCCACTAGGGTGTAGTCGTAGTTAGCACTAGACTCTTCCAAGAAGTACTCCTTTTCAAATAAATTAACAAGCTCATCGCCCTTGAGTTCACGGCCCTTGAACTCGGCCTCGGTCTGAACAATTTTAGAGAAAGCCACTTGTAGGCCACGAGGCAGATCAAGTTCAAGATTTCTCAGGATAATCCAAGCAGCACCTCCCTTACCGGACTGCGAGTTGACTCGGATGACCGCCTCGTAAGTACGGCCTATATCCTGAGGATCCAGAGGTAAGTAGGGGATCTGCCAGCACGAGTGCTGGCCAGCAGCCTTCTTCTTGATTTCATCGTTGCGAGCAAATCCTTTCTTGATAGCATCTTGATGCGAGCCTGAAAAGGCACATACAACAAGAGATCCACCATATGGAGCTCTAGCATGCACAGGAATTTTGTTACAACGCTCAACAACGTCGACTACACTTGTGATGTCGGAAAAGTCGATATTAGGAGTGACACCTTGCGTATACAGGTTCATGGCGAGAGTGACTAGATCAACATTACCAGTTCTCTCACCATTGCCAAAGAGACAACCCTCGACTCTCTGAGCACCAGCCATTTGACCAAGCTCAGCAGCAGCAACAGCACATCCCCGATCATTATGAGGGTGGAGGGAAATGCAAACCTTCTCACGCTCGGAAATATGGGTGCTGAAGTACTCGATTTGATCCGCATACACGTTAGGGGTCGACATTTCTACCGTGGCCGGTAAATTGAAGATGATTGGATTCTCCACGCTGGGGGACCAAGCATGCTTGACAGCTTCACAAAGCTCAACTGAGTATTCAAGAGGGGTATCAGAAAAGGTTTCAGGCGAGAATTCGTAACCCCACTCAGTACCAGCGTTGGCAGGGTCATCTTTGGTAAGCTGACGAACGAGTTTGGTCGACTTAACCGCCAGAGCCTTGGCCTCGGCTTCAGTCATGCCGAAAATAACATCTCTGAAAAGAGGGGAAGAAGCGAGGTAAACATGGATAATAGCCTTTTTGGCGCCACGAACAGACTCGACAGTTCGTCGGATGAGTTCTTCTCTGCATGGCGTGAGCACTTGGATCCACACATCTTCAGGAGCATTCTCGACCGCATAACGAGTGAAGTCGAAATCAATCTGACTGGCACTAGGGAAACTGACTTCAATTTCCTTATAACCAAGTTCCACCAGTTTGTGGAAATATTCCTTCTTCTCCTCGACCGACATGGGATCTGGCAGAGACTGGTTTCCGTCTCTCAGATCCGTTGACAGCCATCTTGGAGCGACATCAAGAGTCTTGGTCGGCCATTGACGATTTGGCAGGTCGATAGGAGGGAACTTTTTGTATTTCACAGAAGGGTCTTTTAAGAAGGTCATTTTGGGCTGGTGGGGGTGAGTTCAGTTTCGAATCAAGATTTCACTAGAGTCAGACCAGAAACAGATCAGTCCGAATTTCAACGGAGCAGTTATAAAATACAAGCAGCGAACAGTTGAAGCGAATCAGAGAAAAACCAAAGTCTTCAACGCAGAAACAAACAACTGGCACTGTTGGAATCGTACAATCGAGTCGAGTCGAACAATCAACTACTGGTAAGATCGCGCGGTAGAATGGCTGAGAAAATTCCACAGATGCGGGGTCTCACAGACAGGACTAAATGAAAAATATCAGCCGGATCTCGGTGACACTTCGCAAGAGAATAAATTGAATCTTCAACGAAACCCAACTGAATCAGCTTCAATCTTATATATACAACAGATCCAGCTGAGGCACTTCCACTGTCAAAATAAGCAATGTCGCCGATGTCGGCCAATGACACATTCAATAATGACCCCAATATGACTAACCCCCAGACCTAAAATTTGCAGGGAACTAATGCAGGGCCAGCCGCGTCAGCTCGCCGATCTCATCTCTCCGATCTGTCAGATCTCTACCCCCAAAGATGCGGCCTCCGCACCTGATAGGCTCCCCTGCCCCCAATTCTGCCCTCCAATTGTCCTGAGATCTCATTCCCCAAGGGCGATGTTTTCTTCACAAAATAAAAAGATAGCCGTGACTTGCGACGACCAAAACGAACTCGCTCGCCCCCGTTCCCAACCCACATGCCGTTCCCCGATCCCCGGCACCGATCTCTCCGCTGTCGGGTCTCGACGGCTCTCGGCGGCCCTCTCCCCGACCCCTCCACCCCCTGAGTGCCCGAACTCGGCGACCGCTCGTCGTCGCCCGCACAGGCCCAGATCCCGACCGCTGGAGGCACCTTCACTAGCCACAGAGGCGGCTGGGACGCTGCCCCCAGACTCCGTCCGTTCTCTCGCTGCGCTCGAATCTAACCCCCAGCTACAGGTGCCTAGTCGCCGCCCAGGCAACGCGCTCGCGAAGCGAGCACAGCGGGGTCCGGGGCAGCGCCCCGGCCGCCGGAGGCACGCCCACTACAGAAGCACATTAGCAATAAATAAATACGGAGCAGTGTGGCCCCGCTCACGATGAGGCAGGGACCGTTTGAAGGGAGTTTTTCTCTGCCTCGAGGGCTTTTATCTGCTCTTTGGTCTTCTGGACCTGCTGGTAGACGTTGTCGAGGGCCGCGCTGAGCCGCTCGAGCTCCTCGTTTTCCGTCTGCTGGGTGTACTTGCGGCCGTCCGAAGTTTTGGCAGGCAGTAGCGCGCCGGGACGTGAGGTGAGCACTTCGAAGAACATCTCGGTGGGCTCGTTGAATACAAGCTCGTCGTATACAAAGCTCTCGACGGGGTTTTCGATGGTGGCCGCGGCCGGGCCCGGCAGAGGCAGACCCGACACGGGGTTGTATGGATGCAGCTTCAGATGGTGGTACAGAAGCACGTTTTTCTCGGCGGCCTGTGACACGAAATAGATTCGCAGTGAGATCTCGAACTCGCCCCATCCCGTCTCGGTGACTTCAAACGGCGGCGACTCGATGGACCGCGATGGCTGAGGGTATGTGTCGTGCAGCTTGAACACCACTTTTTTGATGAAGTAGCTCAGGTCCTCGTCCGGGTTATTGGGGTCCCGCACAAAAATGGTCCATTTATGGCTGTGGTCAGCCGGCGTCTCGTCGGTCCGCTCCTCATCCAGCAGCGGCACCGCCGTGTTCCCGTAGATAATAGGCCGGCTGATGGCGATACTCTACTCGCGTCAGTCGCACGTCCGGCACTCCGGTGCGCCTCCAGCGGCTGGGGCGCTGCCCCAGACCCCGTGGCTCCTCGGGCGCAGCTCGAGGAGGGCTGGGTTGGCCGGGGTCGTTTTTGACCAGGGTCTTGGCCAGGCTGGGCCGGGGTCTTTTGGTGGAGGCAGTGGAACCTGAGCCTGGACTTCCTGGGGTCTTTGGTGATATGCCTCCGGCGGCTGGGGCGCTGCTCCAGATCCGTTGCTCCTCGAGCGGAGCTTGAGGAGGGCTGGGTGGTCTGGTTACGCTGGGCACGTCGGGCATCTGTCCAGACGAAAACGATACCTCGGTCGACTCGAGAGCAGCGAGAGGAGCCACGGGCTCGGGCAGCGCCCGATCACCGGAGGCATCACGGGACTGTACTTACCTTGATCCGCTTGTTGGTAGCAGGGGCCATTCTTGCCAGTTCGATGAGTCGGTCGTGAGAGAGCAGTTTCGGTCCCGTCTGATATCGGGCGCGGTCAAAGAGCATATGGCTCCGCCATGCTTGTAACGGACTGGGATGCGAATCTGGCTGCGGATGGCGGGCTGCCAGATGGCGGGTCGAACGCGCATGGGCTGCCGCGATACTAGACATGCCAGCGCATCCACGCGCGACAATTAACTCTGATATACAGTTCCTACTGCAGGTGAGGCCGTTTGGAAAAGTTCTCTTTTGACGTACCCTGCTCCCTGCTCACGTCCTTGTGGTTTTTGGCATATCCCCTTGTCCCGAGCTCGCACTGATTTGGCACACGACTGTTTATTTTGGCTGTCTGCAAGTGAAAAGCAAAAGCGAATCAGAACCCGAAGTCGCAAGCGAAAGCGATAGCGAATCCGCAGCCTGTAAATCAAAATTGATACTGTGAACCCATCTCGGTGGATCAGTATAGATAACGAACAAGTTTGAGAGCTTAGATCAGTTCGTTTGTTCGTTTCGGACTCGCCAGCACTCGTTGACGACTCTGTCTATTGCCGCGACCTGTGAATATTTCCGACTCCAATCAGAACAGGTCAAAACAGATCAGAACAGGTCACAACAGATCAAAACAAATCAAAACATATCAAAACAAATCAAACCCCTTTACAACTGTTCGCCTCGGATTCTCCTGTTGAATTTGAACTACTCCTAGCAGATCATCTCATATCTGACACCTCAAAATGGACGGTCCTGACTCTACACCAACTGCGGTCGACGCTGCCACCCTCAGACTGACGAAATACAAACAGCTGTACCAGACGTATCTTGACAGATCGGTTCCTTTCACGCTGCAGAGATGGATTGGTTTCGGTGTGCTATTGTCGGTGTTCATGCTGCGAATCGTTCTCAGCCAGGGCTGGTACATAGTGTGCTATGCTCTTGGTATCTATCTCTTGAACCTGTTTTTGGCCTTCTTGCAGCCCAAGTTTGATCCTTCTCTCGAACAGGACCTTCGAGACCAGGACATGGAAGAGGGAGAGGGCCTGCCCATCTCGCAGAGTTCCAAGGACGACGAGTTCCGACCCTTCATCCGCCGCCTGCCCGAGTTCAAGTTCTGGCATAATGCTACCCGTGCCACTGCTATCGGGTTCGTGTGCTCGTGGTTCTCGGTGTTTGACGTGCCCGTCGTCTGGCAGATCCTGCTGCTGTACTTCATCATCCTCTTCAGTCTGACCATGAGGCGCCAGATCCAGCACATGATCAAATATAGATATTTACCTTTCGACCTGGGCAAAGTCAAGTACAACAGGTCCTAGGCCCGTCAAAACATGCCATCCGCACCCTTTTGCACACACTCTCACTGGCCCACTCTCACACACATATACTCTCTCTCCGTGTAGCACTAATATCACCTCTACTGCTCTCTTTACCACCTGCCTCCGGCGGCCGGGCTCTGCCCGGACCCGTAGTGCTCGCTTCGCGAGCAGCTTTTGACACAGTCTGTTGGGCAGCCGGGAGCTGACCCGATTGCTCGTCGGGCTCTGAAGGGAGGGCACTGCTTCCGGTGGCCGGGCACTACCCGAACCCGTTGTGCTCGTTCGCGAGCAGCGTTGGAACTGGAAGTGTCGGTCCTGACGTGGCCAGTGGCGGCACTGGTCTCTTGTCTACCTGGAGACGACCGTCACGTTAGAGGCAAAAGATGTCGCTGATCTGTGCATCGAGACAGTTTGTATTGTATTTGCAGCAGCGCCAGGACCATCGGTTTAATACTGCCGCCACTGGCGGCTGGGACTTCCAGCCACAACTTGTATATGGCTGCTGGTGGTGGAGATAGTTCGTTTAGTTAGACTCCGTCGTCAATGCGCTGGTATTTGAGGCTCAGATAGCTGTCCTATACGTAGTACACAAGCCTTTACACTCTGTAGCTCTTCTCGGAATCACTTCCAACAAGCACCCTCGCGGTTGCCAATCTGCTCCACTGGGGGTGGCCCCACCTCCCACGCCCAGCCCCCCAGCTCCCCCTGAAACCAGCGTACGCCCGCAGCGAGCAGCCCAGTGTCAGCCCGCGCAGACCTGGCCCTCCTCGAGCACAACTCGAGGAGACGAGGGGTCGGGGCAGCGCCCCGGCCGCCGAAGGCACGTCCGCACACCCCAGTGGTCCCACGCACTCCCCAACACAAGTAGAGCAACCCTCCTCGAGCTCCGCTCGAGGAGCCACCGGGTTGGGGGCGGAGCCCCGGCCGCCGGAGGTATGTGCCG
Organism: Sugiyamaella sp. yHKS617; assembly: GCA_030580325.1. Classification (NCBI taxonomy): domain Eukaryota; kingdom Fungi; phylum Ascomycota; class Dipodascomycetes; order Dipodascales; family Trichomonascaceae; genus Sugiyamaella; species Sugiyamaella sp. yHKS617. Next base: position 10,071 of record JAKTSR010000059.1, on the reverse strand, counting down.
CACCCCCACTTGCAACGGGGAATACCGCCAAAGCAGAGAATTGAGTTCGGAGCTGCAAGCGACTGGGTTTGTCGCAATTGCTGGCGCTCTCGAGCCAGATGTCGGACAGGCCGGCGGCCGGCAACAGGCTGCGATAGGCGCCCGAATTAACGCCTTCCTGGAGCCAGGACCAGCGGACAGACTGGCCGAGAGATGCGCAGTGCTGCTGGATCCGCCCCGCGCGCCCCGCTGGATATACCGGACATACCCCAACCACTACGAGAGAGAAGTTTAGCGGCAGAGTCAGCGACGAGTGGCAGTTCTACTCTTACCATCAATGGTGGATCGTTGGGTTGCGGAGAATACCAGGAGTACGACTTCGCAGGTGGACCCAAACAAGTCTGGTAGAGGTAGCGCGGCAAATGGAAATGGCTCAGTGTCTGGGAGTGGTAGTGGTATAGGGGTTGCTGGCAGAGCTAGTGTTTCTGGTGGTGACAACCGATCGTCGTCGTCGGCTACTTTATCGTCGCAGCCTTATCATAACCTACTTCATATGAGCAATGGTCGCGGCGATAAAGACAGCTTCGATATCAGCGATCCACAACAGCGTCGGTTTCGCTTAGACCAGTTCCACCAGTTCCAGCAGTTTCAGCAGCGTCGCCAGCTTCAGGAGCAGCGTGTGATCCAACAGCAGCAGCAGCGGCAGCAACAGCAGCAGCAGCAACAGCAGCAGCAGCAACAGCAGCAGCCTGGTCAAGCGCTTCAGATACAGCAGCAGCAACAGCAGCGGCTCCAGGGCCAGCAAAGCCAGCAGAGCCAGCAGTTTCGAACCCAACAGGGCCAGCAGGGCCAGCTCAGCCATCAGCGAGGAGCCAGCGCGAGCACCAGCGGGAGCGCCAAAGGCAGTGCCAACGCTAAGCTCAGTGCTAACGTCACCTCCACCCTCAACGCCAGAGATAATACCAACATCAATACCAGCATCAACTCCGCTGGCCATCCCAACCTCAAATCCGGTGGCATCAACACCAACATCAACTCCAGTGGCCTCAGCTTCAACGGCGGGATCAATAAACTGGGCCAGCAGGTACGCACCTTTTCACAGACACTGGCACACTCTCAGGCAAATCGGCTGAACATGCCGGCGTCTGTGGCCAACCCGCTGGCCGCGTACAAGGCCAGAAGGGACCAGGAGCGCATGAGAGTGCTATCGAAATACGACATTGTCGGCTACATTGCCGCTGGCACCTATGGCCGCGTGTACAAGGCCAACTCGAAAAATCTGAAGGACAACCGAGTGTGTGCCATTAAGAAATTCAAGGCCGATAAAGAGGGCGAAGTCACTCATTACACAGGCATCTCACAGTCGGCTTGCCGTGAAATGGCGCTCTGCCGCGAGCTCAACCACAAGAACATCACCAAGCTGGTAGAGATCATTCTCGAAGACAAGAGCATTTACATGGTATTTGATTTTGCCGAGCACGACCTGCTGCAAATCATCCATTTCCACTGCCACCCCGAACGGCGTGCCATTCCCGAGTCGACGGTGAAATCGGTGCTGTGGCAGCTTCTCAACGGAGTGTCGTACTTGCACCAGAACTGGGTGCTTCACCGAGACTTGAAACCGGCCAACATCATGCTCACCAGCGATGGAGTGGTGAAAATAGGCGACCTCGGGCTTGCCAGGCTGTTTAAAGAGCCTCTACAATCGCTGTGGGCTGGTGACAAGGTTGTCGTGACCATCTGGTATCGAGCGCCCGAGCTGCTTTTTGGCGCCCGCCATTACACGCCCGCCATCGACCTCTGGGCCGTGGGTTGTGTTTTTGCCGAGCTGCTATCATTGAGGCCGATTTTCAAAGGAGAAGAAGCCAAAATGGACAACAAGCGAAACGTGCCGTTCCAGCGCAACCAAGTGCAGAAGGTCGTAGAGATTCTTGGTACACCCACGGTAGAGAAATGGCCCGCTCTGGCCAAGTACCCAGAGTACCACTCTCTCCAGTCGATGAAACAATACTCGCCCAACCTCGAGACATGGTACCATTCCACAGGCTGGACCAACCCAAAGGGCTTTGAGCTTCTGTGCGAGCTGCTGGAGTACGACCCGGCCAAACGCATCACCGCCAACGACGCCCTGCTGCACCCTTACTTCACCGATGCCCCACGAGTGTCGCAAAACGTGTTCGAGGGCCAGCATTTCGAGTACCCCTGTCGCCGCATCTCCAGCGAAGACAACGACATCAAAGCAAGCTCGTTCCCCGGCACCAAACGCCCCGCCATCGACGACAGCTCCCAGGTTCGCAAGAAACAAAAGTAGCGGCCCCCATCATCCGCATTCGCATTCGCATTCGCATCTGCATTTATATTTATTGTCATTTCCTCTGCTCCCTCATCCCTCTGTGGTCCGCGAATCGGGCGTGCCTCCGGCGGCCGGGCTCTGCCCGGACCCGTAGCTCCTCGGCCACTCCACCAGGAGAACCTTGGCTTGAACTCGCTCGCTTCCTGCGGGCGTGCCTCCGGCGGCCGGGAGCTGCCCGGACGCGTCGCTCCTCTACGCCTGATCCGTCGCCTGGCTCGTAGATTTCTGAGTGCGGGTGTGCCTCCGGCAGCCGGGGCGCTGCCCCGGACCCTATAGCTCCTCTCGCTCTGCTCGAGTCGGTTCCCAGGCGGTTTGTCGTTTGCAGGCATGGTGAACCTGAAAACCCCGTTAGACAGACCTTGCGAAGCAGGCACCACAGATTCCCGGAAGCTCGCGAAGCGAGCACAGCGGGGTCTGGGGCAGTGCCCCAGCCGCCGGAGGCAACTCGTCCCGGGAGCGGCCTCCTCGGGGTCCGGGGCAGCGCCCAGCTGCCGGAGGCGCTGACCTAGAGCGAAAGAGGTGTCTAGAGTACAGTTGATTAGAGATTTACACGGCCGCGGCCGTGCCAGAAGCGCTGGAAGACGTCGTTGCAGGTCTTGACGTGAGGGTCACAGTCGAGGTGGACCACGAAGTCGCCGTCGGTGTAGGCGAGCGCGGGGTCTTTTTTGACGAGCGGCGACGAGGGCGGGTATGAGCAGAGGTGCTTCGGGTCGACCACGGCGATTTTGGAGAGGTAGCAGGGGTGCCACTGGGTCAGGTGGTTGAGAGCCGAGGCGTCGGACTCGGAAAACTGGCCGTAGGTGCGGTACAGCTGGTCGCCCCAGAACTCCAGCAGGCTGATGCCGAAGTCTGAGTTGTGCAAAATGAACGAGGTAGGGTTGAGTCCCACTGTGTCCTGACTAATGACCATTCTGATGTCTTCAGGTTTGGTGAATTTGTAGGTGCGGATATAGTCGGCCGTTTTGATGATCGGGATGCCCCTCAGCATCTTGGCTCCTAGTTCTCGCGTCGATACAAACTCCTGCTCAATGTCTATCAAGGGGTTCATAATCAAGGCAGACTGGTCTAGGTACCAGAAGTATTTTGCTTTTGGAAAGGCGAGAAAAGCCGCTCTCATGATATCCAGCTTGGCCCAGGCCGAGCTGGCCGTCGATGAGTCGGAATAATGCGACTTGAATTCCTGCACAAATCTCATATACGTTCCGTAGCCGTGGGCCTTGGCGTACTCGACACGGTTTTCAATGATCTTGGTCAGATAGTCAGGCTTGAACTTTTCGTAATCGATGCCCATGACTACCACCACCGAGGGCGATTGGCCGTGTTTGCCACTATCAAAGACATACGAGGTGGTAGAACCTCCGGGCCCAGAGCCAGGCACTCCGCCATGTGTGTTACTAACACTACTGCCAGGTTTTTCCTTGATCTCTTTAGCATTATCGTTGGGCGCACGCTTGGGCACACCACGGCTCTTGAACAGAGCCAGGTCGTTCATTTTAGGAACAATTATAGGGTCGGTGGTGACCTCGACATGGGCCGAATCGGCTATAATAGGAACGTATCCGTTTGGGTTGCTGGATATTAGCCCTGATATCACGTACAGTGTCAATAAACAGAAAGCGAGGATGCCGACATAGGTGGTGGCTTTGTCAGGGTCAAAAGATACCGTTTTGGACTTCATGCTCCAGGACCCGCTGCCATCATTAGAGGGATATGAGTAAGAAAAGGACGGCCGGCTGCGACGGTGGTGGAACTTTTTATCGTCCTCGAGATACTGACCGTTTTCGGGGTCCAGGTACTCGGGCGACATGATTCAATATACAGATCCCTGATTCTGAGACTAGGAAACGGCGAAACTGAGACGACCGAGACAGAAGCTACCGAACAATTGAAATTTATTAAGAGTTTTCAAGAGCTGACAGACTGGTCGAGAACGGCGAGACGAATCTGATGACGCAGGAGATGCTAGAGACGCCAGAGATGCTAGCGCTTTACCGTTCCTCGCTGATGTTTTTGAATAGCAGGAAACAGACACGGACGCTGATTTATGCTAATGCTTTGATTTTCGCTTCAAACAGATCTTGAACCTGAGTCTGTGCTCTGTTCACTCTGCTTTGCTGTAACGAGAGAATACAACTTCGTGCCTGATCTGACGGCGACAAATCCTCTGATCCGAGTATTCCCTGGTCTGCCGTGTGAATGTTAGTTCTGTACGGGGCATGCCAGCCTCCGGCGGCCGGGCGGCCGGGCGCTGCCCGGACCCGCAGTGGTCGCCTCGCGAGAACCCTCTCCCGGTGGCCTTGCCAGGGGCAGCGCTCCGGCCTCCGGAGCACGCCTCCCCGGCCCTTTCAATTTGTCGGCTGGGCCCAGCGTCAGACGGTTACGAAATGCCCTGATCCAGGCTGGGGAGCCCCAGCACTCGTGAGATCATGGAAGGACCCGCCGCGACGCTGGGCCCACTGGCAGCGGGGAGCTGGAGAGAGACATACGCTTTCGTGGGATGAGACAAGCAGGCCGTGACCACTCCGTTTCCTGAAATGGCTGAATCGAAGACGCTTCCGCCAGTATTCGCCGCTGCTGTGTTGAGCTACCGCGTCCTGATACGTGCGTATGTGTGCGGATAAACAAGCCTCAAGCGCTACTGGGTCACCTCCTGTAAACAGATACAGCTACAGCACAACCCACCGCGATCTCTGTATCACGCTGAATATAGTAGCCGTGCGTGCCATGAAACAGGCAGCCCCGACGTCGCATCGCCATGCTGCACGTCCAGCTTAAGGTTAAGCTATCGCAGCACAACTCAAAATAATCCGAAAAGGGGCGCTGGGTGACGATGAGCCGGTAACAGTCGACCCCCCGGTAAACTCTCCGGTGCTGCGGTTCCTGCTTTCCTTCACTGGCTCGAGCAGGACCACTCTTCACGGTAAAGCTGCTCGCGCAGCTAGCACTACGGGACGCGCCCTCCTCGCCTCCGGCGGCCGGGGCGCTGCCCCGGACCCCGTTGCTCCTCTCGCTCCGCTCGAGGAGGTCATGCCACGGGGTGGACTGTTGCTGGCGATTTAAACTGACACTGGAACGTGGAGCGCATACGGGCCCTTTGATGGGTGGTTTCATCGAGGGTTGCGGAGGTGAGCAAAAAGTCAGCTCGAGCCCGGATTCGAACCGGGAACCTAAAGATGTTTGTAATTAAAGAATTGCAATCTCACGCGCTACCATTACGCCACACGAGCTTATTTTCTGGCGAAAAAATTTCAGTTACCTCCGAGACCCGGAGTTTTGGGGTTAGAGGAAGGGTGGCCCAGAGGACCGAGGTTGACTAAATTCCGGTATGAAGACCCAGTCAGGCTCAATTAGCATACCGAACAGATTGTGACACTAAATAGATGGTTAGGTCATAAAATCGGGATTTTTTTTCGGATTCTGCACCGATCCCCAGGGCCCCAAATTGCGCAGTATTGATGTAAAACAGCCTACAATAAGGTCTATATATGAGCACTCGTCCTGGGTATATGTACCAGTGGAATTTCCTTGTACTGACTATGTCGTACAGCGCTTTAAATTGTGTTCATTTTGTAAGTTCCAAAGTCTTGAATAGGATGCCGAAATCCATCCAGCCAATAATCTACGACTAGACGTTGATGCTCTCATGGTAGAGCTAGCTAGCAAAGGGCTTTTCCTGGTAGGTGAATGGGTTGTAGACCTCAATGCCGAAGGGTTTTCCCAATGCTGTTCAAAGGTTGTAAAATGTTTTGGAAGAGAAGTCAGCGACGTCAAATTTGCCGAAAGCCATCAACATTCAAGTAAACAGCCTGTAATCAGGCCAATATATGAGCAGTACTCCTTGGTTATGTGTAATGGTGGAAATATTCTAATTGTACTTGCACTAGTTATGTGTCGTATAGGACTTTAAATAAAGATTTATTATTATTGTTATACGACACACCATCAGGCCAATATATGAGCAGCCCTCCTTTGTTATGTGTAATGGTGGGGATATTGTTTTTGTACTTGTACTAGTTAATATCGTATGGGACTTTGAATAAAGACATATTATCATTATTACATACAGTTTAAATACACACAGTGGCGAATGAAATCATGCCATTGAACATCCAAAGCAATATAATTTTCTAATCTGTATGATCACACTGTCTTAAAACCTCTACCTCTACTGTTCAAATCTGGATCTGGACACTTTTTATTCGACAAGTTATTATTATAATTCTAATGTTGAGTGGTGAATTAAGTTAATAAAACATATGACAGTTCGGCCTCCGAGTACAGAGCGCTCAGTATTAATTAATTAAGAGCCGAGATTGTGATCCTACGAAAAAACAAAATGGGGACAATCGCTATACCTCGTTTCTTTTCAATCTGTCTTCCATAATCTGGGCCCTGTCCAGAGTCTCATAGCTATAATTTTTTTTAAAAATCCTATGCGACACATAACTAGTACAATAATTCCATTATTACATTTAGCCAAAGATGACTGCTCATATATTGGTCGTTACATAATTTTTATTTTAGCAATAAAAATTAAAAGAAGCATAAGAAACAAGAACATATGGAAGACGAACCCTGTACTGCGATCCAGAGAAGTTTTACCAAACAAATCAAATTCAGGCCAGTGACACTCATGAAACTGATATACCTACTTCAAGTATATAAGTTTTCTTCCAGCCAACCCCTCCTAGCACCGAGGTTGGCTATGACCACTTTCCTCAGCCTCAGCATGACTTGGAAGGATCCCACGTAGAGATCTGGAACTGGAGTCGTTCGTGAATGCCAACGGCTTCGACTCGAGCAGAGCGAGAGCAGCCGGGGATCTGGGGCGCCGGAGGCGTGGTGCAAGATTAACTAAACATATATTTTCATAATGCAAATGCGAGATTAGGTGAGGGATTCACGAGAAAACAAGCGGGAAAGTGGGGCGTAACATCGTAACAGTTTTTAGAATGTGAGACTGGGCACGGGGTAGCTGCTAGTCGGCTTTGAAATGGTTATTCATTAGTTCCTGGCTGTCAGACCCTCCGTACAGGAGCTCTAGCCCGTACAGAGCCAGGGTGTTGAATATGTTGATCCAGCCCCAGAATTGCCACGACTCTTTGGAGCTGCCGCCCAGCAGGTCAACTGTAATAGACTGCCAGGTTGAATTCGCTGCCCCAGCACCATCGGTGGCACCAGGGCCCCTACCGTGCCCGCTGATGCTGGCACCGAAGATGCTCGAATGCTGGAGCAGAAGGTGCGTGTACACAGCAATGATGATGCATGGCGCGTACGAGTAGATGATGAACAGAACGGGTTTGGATTTAGACACCCTTTTCCGCGAAGGGCTGGTGAATGACTTGGCTGTTATCGTTGAAGCCGCGTTATCGCTGTCGCTGCTCGCATTGCTCGACAGAGCGCTCAATTTGTGCTTACTATTAGATTTCGGCAAAGCTGTCGTTGTAGCGCTGCTGCCACCAGACAGAGAAACGGATGAGCTGTTTCTCGTCGGGGAAGATACTGGTGATAAAGAATTCGACGGGGTTGGAGGAGGAGTCGATTTCAAGGAAGGGATGATCCTGGTGGCTGCAAAGAAGACAAATAGTCGATAGGCCAAGGATACGGCCACAGAGGGCGTAATGGTCGAAATCGTGCCCAGGAAGAATTCAAAAGCAGTGATAAAGCCCTTGGGAGTCAGTTCGGCCAGTGTCGTTACGAGGTTGGTATAGCCAGTGATAATGATTGGCGGGAAGGGAGGTACGCTATTCGGGTATCTATGTGGGAGACTAGTAATTAGTGAGGCACGAGATAAACCAGAAATGGCTTCCGCGGCACCCACAGACGCTGAAACAGTGGAAGCAGCATTACTGATAGTAGAAGTAGCAACTCCGCTGCTATCAACAGTCTTACTCAACAGTCCACCCAATAGCAATATCGAAGACAACAGACCCAGACTACCCCCACTGTTGGCAGTACTGATGGGAATATCATAATTGGCAACAACACTCGCAGGGTCGTCAATAGTAGGACTCAGGAAGGGGAAAAACAACGAGCTGGTTATCGAAGACTGGAAATCGGTAAACGTCACATAGAGGCCATAGACGGTATAAGAAAAGAGCATGCTCGACTCGATAGGTGTGCCCTTGCCAGATACAATGCCGTACAAGCCTAGGAAAGTGGAGATGGTCAATACTGCGCCAATTAAAGTAGCACTTGTCAGCTCAATGGCTACTGGGAAGGTGTAGATTCTGTACAAGAAGTAGAGACTGAGAGTCAAGTTCGTACCAGATGCTAGGATCTGGACAAACATCCAGCTATCTGACTTGCGAATAGCCCACCTAGCAATCTGGCCGGTAGCCTGGATCACAAGCAGCGTGCAGAAGCCCTCTAGAATTGAAAACAGGGGGGTGGCATGGCGAACAAAGAAGCTCCATGGGTATACAACCCTCATCCATACAGGAGATGACCCTTCTGAGAACAGGCTCAAGTGTAGAATCAACAACGACGGGATAATAATCAGATGCTGTAGATAGTACAGGATGGATCCGATAATGGAGAACTTGGTGTTTCTGCTCACTAGACGGATAGTAGACATGACCAAGTAGAACACAGTCAGGGTGAAGGTGAAAGCGATACCACAGTCATCACCACCCACATCAAAGGCTAGAGGAATAGTGACAATAATCAGGAAGAGATAGACTGCCGAGAACAGCCATTGGAGTGACTTTACCAGGCTGGCCGTAGACATTGCAAAGGTCTTGTCAAAACAGCTGGCACGAGTCGTAAGTAGAGCTCTTATTTAGGACAGGAGGTCTGATCTGATCTAGAATACGAAAAATACTGCGATAGTTGAAGATTAATCCCAGCAGAATATAAGAGTGTCGCTAAAGCACTGGTTTGAGCTTGGTGGAATAGGAATCGGAATCAGTTGCGAACAAGAACAATACCAAGAAGAGAAAAGCGCTGAGAAGAGTGAACGAGAAATCAAAGCCAACACGGGACAAAGTGAGCCTCAGACCACGACGGAATTAAATGGAATTGAACAACCTGCAATGAAGACCAGAACACCAGCCCGAAATGACGAAATGAGAGAGGTATCCTTAGATCAAGAAACAAAATAGCCTTCCCACTAGGTGCGAACAGAAGTCGTAAAATGTATTTTTCAAATGGAGCTGAAACGTTTCCGCCCTGACTGAAGAACAAAAGTGAGCCAGCGAGTAATTATAATTTCAAAGGCGGGCGCGCAGAAGTATTCAGTTTATGGAACGCCTTGCCTTATCTCTTCAGTTTGTACCACTTGGCAGAGTGCCGAGCGAATCCAGAGTCCAATACGAGCCGACACCAAACGCGTATCTCAATGCGTTCTCTAGAAACCTTGCAAGAGCAATTCTCAGCACCAATCTTGACTCGTGCTAGACAAATACACTCCAGTCGGAATCCGCACACAATTTAGAGTATCGCAGTCGACGTCAGAAGCAGCCTTTAAGCTGGCGACCTCCTTCCTCATGCGGCTGACAGGCAGCCGTTCTCCTCAATAGGGGTACATACCTCTACACCCGCCGCTAAAATACGCCCACGCCATAGGCCCTTAGCCAGTAGGCCCAGGTACCAGGGAGCACCCGCCTCAGTCCCTCCAGACGAGGAGTTCCAGCCGCTCCTGGGAGTAACGCTCGCGCAGCGAGCACAGCGGGGTCCGGGGCAGCGCCCCGGCCACCGGAGGCACTCCCCGAAACGCCTCCGGCGGCCGGGGCGCTGCC
>JAKTSR010000058.1:0-62434 GCA_030580325.1 Sugiyamaella sp. yHKS617 | reverse complement strand
GAGCAGCGCCCCGGCCGCCGGAGGCTCACCCACCCCCTGAGATCTCAGGGGAACCAGCGCGGCCAGCCGCGTCGAACCGGGCGGAAAAATCCTGGCCAGCCGTGCGGGCTGCGCGACGAGCGGTGCTGAAATATCTGCCCGCGAGCTGCTGCGACGGCCACCATTCTCTCTGCTCTATCACTTCCCGAGCTGTTGATTGCACACCCCCCGAGCACAAACCGTCAGAGCAATGTCCCAGGTGTACTCGGCTGCGCGTTCCGACACGCTGTGTAAGTGTCTGCTGCCATCCCGGCACCGCCCTCTGTGCCCTTACTAACCCTCGCAGTCCTAAGCGGCCAGAAGATCAGTGGTGACGATATCCGCAACCAGAACGGTAAGCTCTCGTGATCCGGCCCTCGCGTGGCCTCAATGCCCGGCTCCGTGGGGGGCTGTGTGCCTCCGGCGGCCGGGGTGCTGCCCCAGACCCCGTAGCTCCTCTCGCTCCGCTCGAGGAGGATCACACAGGACTGACGCTTCGCGGAGCCAGTCGATGGAGGGGGATCTCCTCGAGCGGAGCTCGAGGAGCTACGGGGTCCGGGGCAGCGCCCCGGCCGCTGGAGGCGTACCCGTCCCCGGGAGTGACTCGACTCGAGCGGAGCTCGAGGAGCCAACCACGGGGTCCGGGGCAGCGCCCGATGAGAGTGGACTAACAGGAGCAGTGCTGGCCTGTCTGGCCATAGCCAATGTGGTGAAGTCGTCGTTGGGCCCTGTGGGGCTGGATAAGATGCTGGTGGACGACATTGGCGATGTGACGGTGACGAACGACGGCGCGACTATTCTGAGTCTGCTGGATGTGGAGCACCCGGCTGGCAAGATTCTGGTGGAGCTGGCGCAGCAGCAGGACCGCGAGGTGGGCGACGGCACCACCAGTGTTGTGATTATTGCCTCGGAGCTGCTGCGCCGGGCGAACGAGCTCGTCAAGAACAAGATCCACCCCACTACGATTATCACCGGATACCGACTGGCCCTGAAGGAGGCTGTGAAATACATCAACGAGGTCATGAGCTCGTCAGTGGACTCGCTCGGCAAGGAGACGCTCATCAACATCGCCAAGACCAGTATGTCCAGTAAGATCATTGGCGCCGACAACGAGTTTTTCTCCAAGCTGGTGGTGGACGCCATTCTGGCCGTCAAGACCACCAACACGCGCGGCGAGACCAAATACCCTGTGAAGGCCGTCAACATCCTGAAGTCGCACGGCAAGTCGGCCACCGAGTCGCTGCTTGTCAAGGGCTACGCTCTCAACTGCACTGTTGCTAGCCAGGCCATGAAAACATACATCCCCAATGCCAGCATCGCGGTGCTGGACATGAATCTACAGAAGACGCGCATGGCTCTGGGCGTCAACGTGACCATTGACGACCCCGAGCAGCTCGAGGCCATTCGCAAGCGCGAGTACGGCATCATTGTCGAGCAAATCAACAAGATCATCAACGCTGGCGCCAACGTGGTGCTGACCACGAAGGGCATTGACGACACTTGTCTCAAGATGTTTGTCGAGGCAGGCGTCATGGCGGTGCGACGTTGTAAGAAGGAGGACCTGCGACGAATCGCCCGCGCCACCGGTGCCACCATGGTGTCGACGCTGTCCAATTTGGACGGCGACGAGGTGTTCGAGCCCTCGTACCTGGGCAGTGCTGAAGAGGTGGTGCAACAGCGCATTTCCGACGACGAATGCATTCTCATCAAAGGCACCAAAGTGCACTCGTCGAGCTCTATCATTCTGCGCGGCTCCAACGAGTACCAGCTTGACGAGATGGAGCGGTCCGTGCACGACTCGCTGTCGGTGGTCAAGCGCACTCTGGAGTCGGGATATGTTGTGCCTGGAGGTGGTGCCGTTGAGACGGCTCTGAATATCTACCTGGAAAGCTTTGCAACCTCGTTAGGCTCGCGCGAACAACTGGCCATTGCCGAGTTCGCCAACTCGCTTCTCATCATCCCGAAGACCCTGGCTGTGAACGCCGCGAAAGACTCGTCCGACCTGGTGGCCAAACTGCGATCGTACCACGCCGCGGCTCAGAGCGCCCTGCCGACCGACCTCAAGCGCCGCAAGTACAAGAACAACGGTCTCGACCTGCTCAACGGCAGGATCGTCGACGAGATACAGGCCGGCATCCTCGAGCCCACCATGAGCAAGATCAAGTCGCTCAAGTCGGCCGTCGAGGCCTGCATCGCCATCCTGCGAATCGACACCATGATCAAGGTCGACCCCGAGCAGCAGCAGCAGGACCACCACGACCACTAGACCCGCAAAATGTACTCTCTACCACCCATGCTCTACGGAGGGCGGCGTGCCTCCGGCGGCTGGGGCGAGGCCCCAGACCCCTTTGTGCTCGCTGCGCGAGCCCCGCTCCAGGAGCTGGCCTGCCAGGTAGTCCGCGGGGGAGGCAGTGCTCCGCTGTGAAGGCGGCGTGCCTCCGGCGGCTGGGGCGAGGCCCCAGGCCCCTTTGTGCTCGCTTCGCGAGCTCCACTCCGGTGACAGCCGCTGGACCTTGACCCCACCGATAGGCAGCGTGTCTCCCTAGCGGCTGGACGAGGCTCCAAATGCCTGATGCTCGCTCCCGGAGTTGGACTCGGGGCGAGTATATCTTTGCCGCCTTCCCCCTGAAGCTCTTCTCATTCTATACGGATAGCATCAAGCGCCAATGCCTCGCAGCTTCGTGACAAGACAGCGCTTGCGAACGTGGGAACGCCGCTCTCGCTTCGCGGACCCCGCGGTGCACGCTTCGCGAACTCTACTCCCGGGAGTGGCACTCCTCGAGCGCAGCGAGAGGAGCCACGGGGTCCGGGGCTGCGCCCCGGCCGCCGGAGGCACGTCTCTCGTTCCGGCGGAGGGCCATTGCGGGGTCTCCTCTCGCTCCGCTCGAGGAGCAGCGGGGGTCGGGGCAGTTCCCCGACCGCCGGAAGCACCTCCGCCGGGCTCAATTGACAGGGTCGAGACTGGCCGTCACAGCTGGGCTGAGGGGTCGTATATGCAGGGTCCATCGTATCTGTCGTACCTGCACGGTTGATATATACGGCAAATGTGATGCAGATGTGATATAGGGCATGAACATGCGGAGAGTGGAGCGCAGTTCAGATTATTTTGTTTCTGGCTGTACTTCGAGCTACCTGGTGTTAGCGAGTGAACTGGTTATTAACTGGATCGTTTGATCGACGCGTGTGTTTGAGGACATAGCTGGGCTTGTTATTTGTTCAACACAAATAATTTGTGCCTGGCAAGTCGATTGCGGAAGTCAGTCGTTGTGGGCACTTTTCACGTGCAAGTTCAGATCAGGGCAGGCTCAGCTGGCGAACTGTGGACGCAGTTGTTTGCGTAGTCAGTTCGTGCTTCGCAATTCGATATTCGCTATTTGAGACTCGCAATTCGAGACTCGCGGTTCTCTGATTGGTTCTGCAATTGAATCACGGTCGACTTCACTGGCTGTGGATTCAGAAGCGAGGACATGCCTGTAGCTCAGGCATTGGTACCGGTCGGTGATAGTAGACATTGGAGTGACTCCGGATCCTCGGACCCGTTCGCACAAACATGTCCGAGGCGTCAGGTCGAAGAAATCTTAGAAAGAGGACCGTCCAGGTTGAGATAGCGAACAGCCCGTCCGACGAGGATGACGACTCTAAGAGTGCTATGAATGTAGATGCGGCAGAGGATACCTCGCGACGGATGTCCGGGAGCAATGCTAGTATAGCCTCGCCTGGTGGCTTTTCAGACTCGGACGGCGGCGCTGCTGATATTCGCAGTGAGGAACAGGCAGATCCGCCTGTTCGCATCGTGGTCCATGGCGGTGGTAATGCTAGCAGTAGTGCTAGCAGTGGAGCTGGCAGTGGTGGCGCGGGCAGTGGAGTGGAGGGCGATTTCGGCGGGTCTGCCAGAGGCAATGCTTCGGTGAATTCTCGTGGTGCCAGTTCCGTGACAGGGTCGAACGACGGTGCTAATACTAATAATACTAATAGCACTAATAACGGCAGTGCCGATGGGGGTCTAGCGAATAAAACAGTGCGAAGGAGGCCGCATAGCAAGTCCCGGAGAGGGTGTGCCAACTGTAAAAAGCGGCGAGTCAAGTGCGACGAAACCCATCCAAAATGCAAAAACTGTGTCCATCTCGGCCTCGAGTGCTCGTTCACTGTTGCTGCTGCTGCCAGTCCTAGTGCCAGTAAAGTGGCCTATTCTAACGGGCCTTTGAACATGGTTGACTTGAAACTGTTCCACAATTACACGACTGTGGTATGGAAGACAATAACATCTGCGGGCATATCGAACGAACAAGTATGGGGCGAGGACGTGCCGGTCATGGCATTTGAATATCCGTTTCTAATGCGGTGCCTGATGACATTCTCGGCCTCATATTTATCGCGGATGCACAAGGGCGTCTACGACGACGCAGTCACTGTTCATAGAGGAGAAGCGCTTCGGCTGTTACGGGAGGAAGTTCAACAGGTGACGCCCCAAAATGTCGACGCTTTAGTAGCAGCTTCGGTGCTGCTCATATTAGACGCTCTTGCAAATGCCGCGCTGCCTGACGAGATGTCGCCCAGCAGCCTTCCTCCATCTGCCTGGCTTCACCATGTGCGTGGCGCCGCTACTATTCTGTTAGCCGTCGGCCCGCTGCCTCCAGAAAGTCGCTTTTATCGTCTGGTCAATGTTGATCTAAGTGATTTAGCTGACACAAAAGGTGGACTTGCCGGGCTAGCCCAGCTGTTTGCTGGCGCTGGTCCTGGTGGCTTTGGTGGACTCGGTGGATTAGGAGCGCTAAGCGCCCTAGGCCGAGCCAATACTGGCGCTGGATTTGGCGCTCTGGCGTCTGGCGGGCCCAATGACCTCAACTTTGGCAACCTGGCTGATATGGCCAGTGGACTCGGTGGTCTTGGTAATCTGAGCAATCTGAGCAATCTAGGCAATCTAGGCAATCTGAGCAACCTTGGAAATCTCGGAAATCTCGGAAATCTCGGAAGTCCAGGGAATCTTGGAAATCTTGGAAATCTAGGGAATCTTGGAAGTCCAGGCAGTGCGGGCAGTCTGGGCGGCCTGGGAGCTCTGTCGGGGGCGAGTCCAGACAGTGCTAGCAGCAGCGCCAGCAGCCCGTCGCTGGGTTCAATGACGAGCGGATCTTCGAGCCAGGCGGCCGCAGCACAATTGCTTCTACAGCAAGGAGGGCTGCCAGCAGTTGCGGGAGCGCTGTCGGGGATGTCAGGACTGGCATGTTTCGACGATGACTTGAAAGACCTTTATCCCGTCCACACCAGCTCGCCCTATTTCCAGACCCTGGTGTACATCGACAAGCTGTTCCACCAGCGATACAAGTCGGACTTCATTCTGCGAGTGTTCTCGTTTCCCGCGCTGCTCGACCGCAATCTGCTGGAGCTCCTCAGTAAAGGCGACGACGGCGCCAAGCGCATCATCCGCGTGTATTACAAACTCGTTCGGTCCTTCACCTCTGAAATGAAAGAAAAAGTGTGGTTTCTGGAAGGCGTGGCCAAGGTGCTACCCATCGACCTCGACTCGGACTTTGGCGGTCTCGGCTTCATCACCTCGGCTCTCCCAGTGTCTGTGACGCTAGAGACCATGCTCCGGCCCTTCGAAGAGACCGATGTCGGCAGCATTGTCGGCCGCCACACCGGCCCAGGCACCGGCACACCCACTCCGTCCTCGCTGCTGCCTCCGCCCATCCCCACAGCGCTCTCGGACGACGGCCAAAACGGGCATCTCGAGCCCGACAACCGATCCACTACGTTATCCTCTCCTGCCGCAACTGCGGTGTCTCCGAGCGCCAACCCCAACGACGACAACGACGACGACAGCATGAGCTAGACCCCTCCCCTTATTTATTCACACTCAACTCTCTGTACATTAACCTTCCTGCTCCCTGGGGTGCGCCTCCGGCGGCCGGGGCGCTGCCCCGGACCCCGCTGCTCCTCTCGCTGCGCTCGATGAGGGCTGGCGGCTCCGCATGGTGAGGTGTGCCTCCGGCGGCCGGGGCGCTGCCCCGGACCCCGTTGCTCCTCTCGCTGCGCTCGAGGAGAGTCGCCGGCTCCGCACTTGGCTGATTGCACATCGGTCGGGGTGCCCCCCGCCCAGACGGCGGCGGGGACGGTGCTCCTCCCGAGCGCCCTCGAAGTCTCATCCTCTTCGCGGAGCCGCCAGCCCTCCTCGAGCGCAGCGAGAGGAGCAGCGGGGTCCGGGGCAGCGCCCCGCCCGCCGGAGGCACACCCCACCGTGCGGAGCAGCGCCGCGATCATGGTAAACTATGCGCCGTTAACTACATAAAACAAATAAAAAGGCCGTGGGGTGCACGGATGATGGGGTGCAAGAGCGGCTTATTTCTTCTTGGGGCCGCCGAGGGGGGCGCCGATGTCCTTGCCTCTGAGCTTGACGCCGACCACTCTCTCGAGCTTGCCGAGCAGCTGCTGGTTGGGCACGGCTCTGCCGGCCTCGTAGTCGTTGATGACGGTGGGTTTCTCGTTGACGCGGGTAGCCAGGTCCTTTTGCGTTAGGTTCTTCTCCTGACGGGCCTTCTGTAGGGCACGGCCGACGTCCATACTGATCTTGGCCGGTGGAGCGACTTCGTTCTCGCGGTCGATCTTGGTCAAGCGCTGGCCCTCGCTGGACGCAGTCTTGTTTCCGGTGGTGTACTTCTTCTCAACAGAGAGAACGGCGCCAGATCTTTTGGCGGCATTGATTTCAGCCTGCGATCTGGCCACAGTGGCTCGAGGACCGCCGCCGCCTACTCTGGCCTTAGATCCGACCACGGTCACGTCGTCCCATCCCATGTTACTCATTTTGACTTTTTTTTGATTCTACGTTCTGCTCCTGGCAAGTGATATGTGTTTGATTAGAAGATTGCAAAAGTCCTGACCTCTCGTCGACTTTTATATCCTTCCCTGGTTCCAAGTATGTATATATGACCAACCGAAGAAGCTCGCAGAAGAAGTCTGGAATTTCAGCTTGCGCACCCGCGCGTACGTCACGCTCACGTGAGCTTGGCTGGGCTCCAGGTCCGGCTGGGCTGCAGGTCCGGCTGGACCCTGCGTGGACGGGGTGCGTGGGGACGGGTGTGCCTCCGGCGGCCGGGCGCTGCCCGGACCCGTTGTGCTCCGCTTCGCGGAGCGTCGACGCCAATGCGTGTCAGAGGCGAGCCATTGGGTCAGCGGACCGCCGGACGCTAGGCCGGCGGCCGAGCGAAGCAAGCTACGGGGCCCAGCCCCGCCAGAGGCTCGCCCCTCCCTATACATCCCTGACTGAGGGGTGGACCCGGCGAGAGGCGTTCGCCCCGTGTATCGGCCGGACAGAGAGGGCCGGGTTCTAGATCTCAAAGTCACGTGCCGCCGACTGGGCGCATGTTCATGCGGATGTAAATATATAGATCTTTTATATGTGATTAAGGGAATTAGCTCTGGACTATATAGGGGCAATTGGCGGATGGTGGACATGACGAGTCGGGACGAGGTGCCTGTGGATACGGGGGGTGTGCCAGAGAAGCTGGCTGTGCCGTATGTGCTCAGGATCTATGTTCCTGATCCCGTGGGTGCCAGCAGTGCCAGATCCGGGTCCGGGGAGGCGGACGTGGACAGCAAGAGCGGGCTCACTCATGAAATCTCTGGACCTGAGGAGAGTAAAGGAAGTGAGGAGAGAGAGGAATTGGAATTGAGATCAGTCATCAGATCAGAGAAGTTGCCATCACTAGAGAGCCATACGAGAAACCAAGTGTTCTATGATGAAGTTATCGTAGCTTATTTCGAGATGACGGGGCCCGACTTGGATCAAATACTGAATTCAATTACTTTGCCAGTTGAGGTCAAAGTGGTGGGAATGGCACCGGGGAGCCAGAACCAGAACCAGAACCAGAACCAGGTGCAAGATCCGAATTCGCCTTATTCACAGCCACGAGAACGAGTGCACGCCATATTCACCCGCACAGTCACTCAAGAGGATGTCGTCAGCTCGACCCCTGAGCGGGCTGTGTGGTCTTTAAAGATTCCTGTAAACCATCCAAGATCTCGACTACTGCAACCGAAGCTGGTCATTGACTGTGTTGCCAAGCTGGCTAATGGGCATGATGCAACTATCGGCAGTAGCCTCGACACGAATTCCACAACAATGACTGTAACGAACACAAAGTATTTTGACGATTTACTGCCAGTTGGAAGAGAGAATTTGTTCGAAGCGCTGTCTTTTGGCGAGCCTCACTCGTTTGCTGCTGATGTGGTCGTTGCAGGCTCGGCAGCAGCTGCCCTAGCGGCTCCTGCTATAACACCCACTGCATCCACTGCCGCGATACTTCATACTTCTACTACTGACAGCAGTGGTAATAACCCTCCCAGTCGTCGTAGGTCAACTCCATTATCTCCGCATCTAGAAACTGATAGCGACGTGCAACTGGCCTCGTCCGAGCTCACTATTCCTGTATATCCAGCGTTGAATCTAAGACTGAGGTGTGCGATACTGTCCGGAGATGGAGACAATGAAAGCCTTATTGCCAGTATAGATATCACCTGTGGAGAAACTGCCAAAGCGAACGTGCTGATCACATCGGTGGGTCTAGAACTGAGCGATGGCACGGTGTCCAGATTAGGGCCTATCCAACTACCTCAGTGGCTCCGACCTGGCGAAAACCTCGTTCTTAGCTATAGTATCGAGGGATTGTACGGCACAACGGGAGGACGTGCCACTCCTGTTACTATCAATATCGACTGTTATCCCTGTAGCCGTGGAGCCACTGACGAATTAAAATCAACTGTTCCAGCACCTTCTTCGCCTCATGTTCGCACCAAGTGGGATACGGTGGTCAACTTCGACAACACCAACAACTCACTAGTTCCTACCGCTGTCCAGTCGCCACTAATAAACAATACCAATTCCCATGACACAGTTCCAATTAGAAGAGCCGGCAGGCCGCTCAACCGGACCTCAAGCAACCTCTCTTTGAACAACCCCAACAGCTCTGTTGGCCAAGGTGTTCGAAACAACAGACCGACCCTAACGAATTTAACACTGTCTTTTACCGGTCCCAGCGCTGTCAAGGTGGGCGAGACCTTTGAGTGGAAGGTGTTTGCTGTCAATCGAGCTCCTGTCACAAGGAGTCTGACGCTCTTCTTCCAATCTCGCGAAACACCTTCTACCAGTGACAGACCCATCATGGCCAGCACACCAACCACAGCGACCAGAAACATAAAACTGTTCCCACTAATAGATCGTTCTGCACTTAAGCGCATGTCCAATGCCCGCTCTCTACAGGACAAGGGCATCGTGTGTCTGGTCAACGACGTTAGGATAGGTCCTCTCCATCCGCAAGCATGTTTCGAGGCCACCATCTCCATCCTAGCTTTATCCCCCGGAATCCACACTCTGGGCGACAGCACTCTCGTCGATCTGAGCAATGGCCAGGGATACGACTGTGGACCGCTACTCGAAGTTGTAGTTAGCAAATGACCCTGTACTTTCTTTGACTGGCGGACGGCTTCCGGCGGCCGGGGCGCTGCCCCGGATGAGGAACCTGTACTTACATGCGGACATGCTCCAGCGACCGGGGCGCCGCCCCGGACCTTTTGCTCCTCTTGCTGCGCTCGAGTCGGCCGCTTCGGCAACGGGGCCGCCAGCGTTCGCGAAGCCAGCACAACGAGGCGCAGCCCATCCCCGGGAGTGGCCACCTAGCGCAAAACAAGGGTCCGGGCAGTGCTGGACTGCCGGAGGCACGGTAGTTCTCATAAACTTTTGTTAAACCTCAAATAAATAGTACCAAAATTACATTACAGTGTCAATTCAAGACAACCTCGCTGCTGTTGGCAAGAATCTCCATGGTGTCGTCGAACGTGCTAAGCGAGAGCAAATAAGTCCACAATGACGCGTCATTGAAAATGGATTGAAACTCTTTCCACGGCTCTTGGAAAGAATCGTTCCATCTCTGGGCAATGGCCTCGATGCCTCTGTGGAACTCGGCTGGAATCTCGGACAAAGCTCCACTTTGGTCGGCATTGGACAAGAAATCGATTCCCTTGAACAGGATATGGGTCCGTCGGCATACATTCATGTCCTCTCGGAACCGCTGTATGCACTTCCACACCCCTTCACGGATACTTGTGAACATGATGCCATCCGGCTCTGACTGGGTTAGAGCCGACAAGATCCACAAACAAGTCAAGCCCTGGAAAAGATGCACAGCTAGGAACTGTGAAGAACCTATGAAGTATATGCTAGTACGTCGATTTGTTCCAGGGTACCACACCCGTGTCACATTCTCAAGATACTTGACCACATGTTGGCCATGCTCAGACAGGCGCACTAGATGCTTGTTTCTAATGAGCGCATTAGATTCCTGCTGCATGAGCATGTGAGTGTGAAGTTTGATGAGTGAGACAAGCGTGAATATCTGCCCGTATGGCAAGATTGTCCCTTCGAGCAAATCTAGCTCTTGGACATAGTTGAGGATTTCTTCCTCGAGCGCGTCATGATTTTCAAAAGTTCCCTTAGAATCATCTGCCTTATTGATGATTTCCTGAATTCGTCTAGTGTACTGCAGCGTTTTAAGCCTTCTTTGCATGCGGAAATCGTTCAAGTCCTCGTCTAGGTGAAAATTTAACAGCCTTCGGGTCCAGATAAATGGCACATTAGCATACACCGACAAGGTGGACTCCAAATAGCCCAAGTAAATCAAGCTAGCGCTGTAGAGTTCAGCATATCTATACGTATCACTGGGGGACGGTATCGGTAGTTTATCGAACATCTTAGTGGCTCTCTCGAGAACCTCCCATGCCTTCTTACTCTGATCAATAACAGCATAGTACAGAGCGCGTACAATAAGCGACTGACATAATCTGAGGCAAGCAGTGTTACACTGGTCAAATGCACGCTCATGAATCTCCACGAGCTCGCGAGCCAACCGTTCTCTGCTTCCAGTGAACTTAGTCGAGGAGCCTACTTTTGCACCTCTACGCACAATGACGGTGGCACATACAATGTACAGAAGGGATATGGATGCCAGATCAGTAGTGTCGTTTCGTCTTAACTTTGAGTCCGCTTGTGGAGAGGGGGGAGTCGGGGGGTGATTATCTGGAGGAATACGTTGCTTCTCGGCAGAAAGCGCGACTCCACCACCATGTTCGGTCTGAACGCTGCTCCAGGCATATGGTCTACCTAGATCGACCACAGTGTTCATCAAATGGTCAAAATCCAGGAAATAGGATATCTCGGTATTCCTCGAAAAGCTCATAACGCAGGAAGTCAGGAATCTGAGCGGCAGTCGCGTATTTGAATTAACAGTCACAAATGGCTCGTCATTGGGCCCGGTGTGTACACTAGGAACTTCGACTTTGATCCGCTTTACATCCGGGTTGTCCGCCGGTGACGTAGTCACTGAATTTATGGTACCAGAGGGAGCTGAAGATGTATTTGGCGACCCCGAAGACACAGAGTTCATCCGCTTTAGGCTGTCAGTATCTTTGCCAAACGAGCATAAATGACCAATATTTCTCATCTTGCAATTTGAGCACGGGCCACCTTCGCTCTGAAGAAAGTCACACTTGCGTTTCAACTTGCGACAAGATTCGCAGGATGTGAGTCTTGCGGATATCTTCATTATGCCCAAATTCGAACGTCCCCAACTTTTAACCTGTGAATCACTTTTCAATCACCCGTCAGTCAGAACGGAGTCTCTGTTAGCATTAGAAAACAAGTCCCTTACTCAACAAGCAGCTGAGCTCTTGCTGTCTGGCACTGGTTACGAAATTACCACGCCCCTCGATATAGCCACGTCTGAGTTGGTTTAACTCGCTTGATCCAACGGATTTCAACCGTCCTCGTTTACGAATCTCAAAACTGATGGATATTACAAAAGCCGGTGCCAGTCCGACTTACCGAATGGTGCATGCATCTACCTTGGTAAATGCACGTGACTGATACGGGGGTTAAACTAAACTAGAGCACTCAAGACGGGTTAGAGTGCTAAGAAGAGGAAGATGAGGAGTGTCAGTCACTTCAGGGTTGAGTCGAATAGGAATCGAGCGGAAGGACAAAGACGCTCCCGGCAGCGCACCGCCAGTTGTCCATTAGAAGCGTCTGAGCGCTCTGGACGAGCTACTACGAAATCCCAGACAGCGGCGGTGCTCCCCAAAGTCTGTTGCGTTGGTTTTATGAAAATGTGATGAGGGGATGAGGGGACCCACGGGGCCGGGTAGAGCCAGGCCGCCGAAGGCGAGGCGGCGGGAGTGTTGGAGTCATCCGAACGCGGAGTCTTCCTCTTTCGGAATAGAAATGTGGCCACTACTTTCAACAGCCAAGCTGACTTTGTTAAGGACCACAGGTATATACGAGCACAGCCAGGTGATAAGGGTTGAGACCGACGCGCAGCTCACCTATTCTGGATAATCCAGATATGCGATCTGTGCGAATGCACGGTTATCTTGCAGGACATGCAGTGATGCACACGCTGTACATAAACTCATATATTTTATTCGTAAACCATTATATAACTACAAAAATCACATCCGAGTGCCGAAACTGCCAAAAATTTTGATTCAGCTGCAACACTGCTGTCGTCACAAAAAGCATCTCTACTCGGCCATATAGACATTACCGGCCTCGTTGATAAGAACTGTCTGCTTCTGCTTGGAGAACTTGACTGGGTGAGGAGCCTTGAAAATCTCTTCGATCTCTTCCAAAGTACGACCTCTTGTCTCAACGAAGGTGAAGTAGATGGTGACAATACCAACGATATCCCAAACGATGTAGAAAATGTAGAAGCGGTAGCCCACGTTCTGGATAGCCACAGGCGGAACATAAGTGTTGATGAAACCGGCACAGTTGGTCAAAAGATTGTAAATGGCCAGACCACGAGTACGCCATTCAGTAGACAAAATCTCACTCGAATACAGAGCTTGCAGAGGAGTCCAGCCAAAGGAGAAAGTTACCAAGAACACATACAAAAAGGCAATACCCGTACCGCCTACAGCTGGACGACCCGCTTGCAAAGCAGAACAAACGGTGATAACTATCAGAGAAATAGTCATTCCCGTGCTGGCAAGTATAAAGAGCTTTCTTCTACCCATGCTGTCAACAGCAAAACGAGATCCTGTTATTGCACAGACAAACATGATTGGGGTTTGAATAGCGTTGAGCAACAGCTGGATGCGTACGTTGGTGATACCAGCAGTCTTGACCATGATGGGGAAGTAGTAAGAAGTAGGAGGAAGATCTAGCTGACTGAACCATGCAACAGCCCAGAGAAGGAAAAGTCTGTATCTTCCCGACTTGGTAAACAAGAAGTCTCGAATATCGAACCAACGCTTGCCAGTGCCTTCAGAGTCGATAGCAGCTCTAATTTCAGCCATCTGGAAGGTGACAATAGGACTTTCTCTGTTTCCATTAGCGTGGTATTTTGCAAGGATTTCAAGAGCCTTTTCATCCTGGCCCTTGGACATGTACCATCTAGGAGTATCAGGGACCCAATAAATAAAGCAGAGAATGATGAGCGAGGGTACACATTGGAAAGCCAAAGGGAATCTCCAGGTGATAGGACTGTCTCCAATATAATAAAGACCAAACTCTAACCAAGTAGTCAAAATTGTGCCCACGAAGAAACAAGACTGATAAATACCGACCAAGACGCCTCTGTAGGCAGGATGAGCAAGCTCGATACAGTAAGCAGGACCAGTGCTCTGAACGAAACCAACACCGAAACCCAGCAAGAATCTACCGCCAATAAGATACGAAGTACTCTGAGCAGCAGCCTGCAAGATAATTCCGATTACCGCAATAAAAGAACCAATGGCGATGGGGACTTTTCTGCCCCAAGCATCAGCCATGGGGCCGGGTGGTAGAGAACCGATCATATTTCCAATAACATAAATAGATGCAATTAAACCTTGAGTGCTGCCTCCATGGGAATTAAAGAAATCATTAAAATTAGGCATAGCAAGAACACCTCCAAAGGTGTTTGCATCGAAACCATTAGTCGCAGAACAGAGATAACCGATACAGAGGACTAAATATAACTTGATCATACCCTTGCTCCATGGCTGAGGCTTGTCTTTGCGAATGGCCTCTTCCATGGCAGCTGAGAACACCTGTCTCTCCTGGACATTTCCTTTGAGGTTGTCATCGACGCTGACATTGTCGAGATGCTCGACAGTCGCATCCGCTTTAGTAGTTGTAACCATTCTGTTTGATCTCAACACAAATAAAACTATCTACTGACTACAAGATCGAAGGCAGCATTACCATTATATATAATTTTTTCGCGTTGGCAGATGTTAATTATCTAGCTACAAACCACCCCCTTGAATTCCGGTAACATGAGGAGAAGCTACAACATGATGACGGGGGTCCGCTCCGATGCGACGAGGCGACTGCCTAAACTCCGTTCGATTTACCGCACAAACCACACTTTAATCTAAATCTAGCTGACTATCCCCCACAGGTTGATCAAAATAAACGATAAAAGCTCTCCAAAATTGGTTACCACTGTCTCACAGGTCGAACTCAAACCGAACCGTCGAATCAGCAGCCCCCACTCCGGCAACCTTTTGGGAATAGTGGGGAGCTTTCCCCTGAATTTATGCATATGTTTTTCCAGAGATGCACCGAGATGAGCTAGAGCTCGAACCTTGGGTGGGGGTCGTTACAAAATAAATGCGTATTCCAAAAACTTGAAGCCGATATAGCCCGATACTATATCTGACTTATAGCTCTGTGGTCCGCGAGCTAAGAAATGTAGGCGATTTCCATTTGGGCATGTTGCAGTGGCACTAGGAATTACAATCACCAGTCAGCTAGTACGTGCCGGAATGGACACTCGCAATATCGGACTCAGTGAACGACAGCACAGTTGATGATGATGTTTGCTCGGCACGCTCTCAATATGGAAAAGACTGGTACCGGTGGTACGACGGCCACTACAGGCGTAGTACGAGTCACCAGATCTCAATTCTGTCCCCCATGCGACCTATTATGGGCGGCAGATAGAGACCGCCCACCACATCATCCCACCATGCGCCAAAACCGATACCGCTGGACCTACAAAAGCCGAAGTCGAGGCTTGATTCAGACGATCGTGAGAGCGGGGTAACCCCTCACGGTGCCCGCCCATCACGACCCCTCCCACGCGCGCATGCACGCTGTGGGGGGACGCTGCGCTAAACGGGTAGCTAGCTCATTAACTAATCGCCGGCGGGGTGCATTGGGCTCTAGCTAAGACTTGTCCTGCGCCATGTACTTCCGATCACGTGCAACCTGGATAAACGACCTTGAAATAGGCATGGACGGTAGATCCAGTAACCCCCATTTTCCGATTCCCCCATTCCGTTCACAATATCACTTAGTATACTGGGCATGTTGTCGGCAGTAAAGCTTCACGACAATGCGCCTAAATTGTCGGGCTCCAGCGTAAGTAACCCCCACTGTGCCAATACCGACCCCGCCTGCTAACCGGAACCGCCAGCCCATATCCCCCGACACCTTGACCAGCATCTGCCAGCAAGCATGCGCCAGTGTCGTCGGCGACCATACCTACGACTCGAGCCAAACCAAAGCATGGAACGAAAAGATCATAGTAAGTCCCGGTGAATGGGGCGGCGCCTTCGGCGACTGGGGCGCTTCCCAGACCCCGCTTTGCTCTGCTTCGCGGAGCGGCCACTCCCAGAGCACCGGGTCCTCCCCGAGCGGATCGAGAGGAACCACAAGTCCGGGAGAGCACGGTGCGCCTTCGGCGACTGGGCGCAGCCCCAGACCCCGCTGTGCTCCGCTTTGCAGAGCGGCCACTCCCAGGGGCCCGCACGGCCGCCGGAGGCTCTGGCCTGGATAGAATGCTGACAGTGGCAGGAGAACATTTTGGGCGACCTCAACGAGCAGTCTCGGGCGTATAAATACATCGTGTCGGTGTCGCTGGTCGAGCCGACCATCAGGGGTCGCATCCAGACGAGTTTGGGGGCGTCATGGAACCCCGACAAGGACGGGCTCTGGAAGCACAAATGGGTGTCGGCGCACGCCGTCGAGGCTGTCATCACCGTAGCATGGATCACAATATAATCGCGTTGGCCCACGTGTCTCCGGCGACCGGGCCCGGGCGCTGCCCCAGACCCCGTGGCTCCTCGAGCGCAGGGGGGACGTCACTGCATCATTGACCTGACTTCGAATCTGTCTAGTCCAGAACATCCCGGGAGCGACCTTCTCGAGCGCAGCAAGAGGAGCAACGGGGTCCGGGGCAGTGCCCCGGCCGCGCCGGAGGCGAGCAGCGAGTGCCATACATATGCCATTGAGTGCGAGTTGTAGGGCCGTCATCTCAGGTGGGCCGATGCGTTCTTATATAGGGACTGCCACATGAAGGCCTCGCTGAGCAGGAGCTCGATGTTCTTCTCGTCCCAGTCCTTGGTGGGCAGGGCCTGCAGGAACATCATGACCTCTTGGAAGTCCATTTGCTGGATAGCGTGACTCCACTTGACCAGGAAGGCCGCGCACACGTACACGTGGAACTTGGAGAAGCCGTCCGAGCCCTCAGACAGGTATGTGTCCCACATGCGGATGGTGTTCTTGACGCTGACTTCGCGCATGAGAAGGCAGTTCATCCACCGGAAGCTGAACTGCATGAACTCGACATTTTCTTCTTGTAAATGCTTGAACAGCTGGGCGTCGATTCGCTGGGTCAGGTCCCTCAGTTCGGCAACCTGTCGCTGGATGCCCGGCTGTGCGTGAATATAGTTGTCCTGGATGCCGTCCAGCAGTTTCGTCAGACACCAGAAGCTGTCGGCCTCGACCACGTCTAAAACAGCCTTGGGCAGTGTGCCGGGGTCGCAGGTCTCGGCGTCCCCGTCGATATATGCAGATAAAAAGGTCTGGAAAAAAGGTGTCACCAGGTCGTTGATGCCTTGTACGTATCCAGACGCAGGATGGCGGATGGCCCATAGATATAGAATGCGTTCCAGGGCCCTCTGAGTGGCTTCGAATCCGTACAGCTTGATATGCGGGTTTGTCCGTGGCACGTCGATGGAGATCTGGTGCCACATGACCTGGTCCAGGCCGCTCGAGAACGCCTGTGCTACACCGTCCAGATACTCGCGGCGTTTTCTTGCCAGTGTGCTCACTCGGCGTTCTGCGTTTGTCGGTAGATATCCCAGCAGCAGCTGCCACGACATGGGCCGCAGCTCTTCTGGTATACCGGACCAGGCCAGTCGTTTCAGGTCGTTGAGGTCTACGTTGGTGGCCTGCAGCACTTTTTTGAACCGAGCTATCCTCGAGTACCTTGAATTGATCTCTTCCAGCTCGGCGTTGGACTTTGTCTCGTCCTCCAGCCGGTCTGTAGAAAGCACAGGCGACGACGTCGACTTCCGTGCCGGCCGGCTGCTGCCGCTGCCGCTGCCGACACCGCTGCCACTGCCGACACCACTACCACTGCCGCCACCACTGCTGGGGCGTATCGAGTACAGCGAGTTGGCCGGGTCCCTAATAATACCGTCGAACTGTGACTTCAGCGTGTTGGCGGCACCAGGCCCGCTGTTCAGCCCGTTACTGCTGGTCCCGCCCACCGTGATATTGTATAAGTCTCTACTAGAGCTGGTTGAGGGCGGCCGCGAGGGCACGTTCTCTATAGACTTCTCCACCTTGCGCTCGAGAACAAGATTGTGGTCCACATTGGCGTCCCAGTCGTCGTCCAGGTCCAGATACGACGACTTCCGGTCCGACCTGCTGCTGGCCGTGGTCGTCAGCCCAAGGCTCGTGGTCGAGTCCTTCGGCGACCCCAGCGTCAGCTGGTCCATCCGCAGCGCGTCCGCGTGCGAGTACGCTGCGCCCACCACCTTCGTGTCCGATTCATGTCTCTCCGTGGTGCTGCGCGGGGTTAGCGGGGTCATTGGAGGGGGCGGCGTGCGCCTCCGGCGGCCGGGGCGCTGCCCCGGACCCCGCTGCTCCTCTCGCGGCGCTCGAGGAGGCCACTCCCCGGGAGGGAGAGAGGGAGCGGGGTTGTTGGAGGGGTGCGACTTCGGCAGAGCTCTTACCTGTCCTTGTAGGAAGCCAGTCGTTTGAAGAACGTCGACGACGGCGTTCCCCTGCCGGTCTCGTCGAAGACGTATTCTGTGCGGTCGAGCTGGACCATTTCCGGTCGCGAGTGTGCGCTGTTGCGCGACATGTGCGTGGGTCGTACGGGTCTAGCGAGGGCGATTCAGACCCACGCGCGCAGCCAGCGCCGTCCGACCGTGTTGTCGTGAGCGTGTCTCAAAGGTGTTGGCTGAATTCCACGCCCGAGATCAGAAACGTGAAGCTGCGACCGACCGACCAACGACTGATCTACGGTCGTACCCCTGACCGATGTCGCTCCAAATGAACCAAGAATGGAGTTATGGAAACTAAACGACAGAACCGAGTGTGTCACTTCACCAGCTCGCTTCTCTGTCAACCAGACCACCGCCAGAAAAACCCGAGCGGAATCTAACTTTAACTGAAGGCACTGCTGTTGGGCTGCCTGATGTGCTGTATTTGATATTTGTTCTCGAGCACTGCTCTCCCAAGAAACGCTCCGCAACCAGTACCGCGCTGGGCTCTCCACAACCGTCTGAGCACAAAAACCCACTATAAATAGCCGTCCAAAAACAGCTCGCTCGATTATTGCTCACTACCAGCGCCCGTAGTCGTCGTAGCACAGCTCATACGATACGGGCCCCACCCGCTGCTATCTACCAGCGGCCGCTGGCGCGCTTGCATCCACTGCACGTGATTTAAACGGTGGGGGTGCCACCGGCGGCCGGGGCGCTGCCCCGGACCCCGCGGCTCCTCGAGCTGCGCTCGAGGAGGGCCCCTCCCGGTGGCAACCCCTGGAGGCGGCTGCTCCGCGAAGCGGAGCACAGCGGGGTCCGGGGCAGTGCCCCGGCCGCCGGAGGCGAGCCCTGCTCCACGCCGTGCGGACGTGGAGCGGGTGCATGACGCAGGGTCGGATCTTAAAAAATTGTGCTAGGATCGACCTGCACGCGCCGAGCGGTTCAGGCTGACTTCGACGTCGTTATTGTTGTTGTTTCAGACGCTGTGAACATGAGCTCTGTCGCCCCTGCTGCCGCTGCTGCTGGCTCCAAGCCGGCCAATCCCACCTCCTGTAGTAAGTCGAGGTTCCCAGTCGCGAAGTCAGGGCAGTCGCAGTTGGCGGACGGCTGCTAGGTAGGGCGACACAGGCTAACACGAGACAGAGACGGTGCTGGCCAGCACCGTGGCGAAGCCGTTTATTGAGGAATTGCGCCAGGGGCTGGAGAAGCTGGAGCGCAAGCCGACGCTGGTCGGGTTTCTGGCCAACTCGGACCCTGCTGCCGTCAAGTACGCCGACTGGACGAAGAAGACCTCGGAGGAGATCGGGTTCCAGTACGAATTGCGCACTGTGGACAAGGAGGATCTCGAGGAGGCCATTCTGCAGGCTAATGAGGACGACGAGGTCGACGGGATCATGGTGTACTTCCCAGTGTTCGGCAATCGGCAGGACCAGTACCTCCAACAGGTGCTGTCGCCCAAGAAGGATGTCGAGGGCTTGAGCCATATCTACATCTCGAACATGTACCACAACATCCGCTTTCTCGACAAGGAAAAGACCCAGAAGAGTATTCTGCCCTGTACTCCTCTAGCAATTGTCAAGATTCTCGAGCATCTGGCCGTGTACAACGCGGTGCTGCCCTATGGCAACCGGCTATACGGCAAGACCGTGACCATCATCAACCGCAGCGAAATCGTGGGCCGTCCTCTAGCAGCTCTGCTGGCCAACGACGGCGCCACTGTATACTCGGTCGACATCACAGGCGTGCAGAAATTCACTCGTGGCGAGGGCATCAAGCAGATCAAGCACCACGTGGCTGACATCGACATCGACTGGAAAGAGGCCAGCGTCCAGTCCGACGTCATCATCACCGGAGTGCCCAGCCCGGACTACAAGTTCCCCGTCGAGCACACCAAGTACGGTGTGGTGTGTATCAACTTCTCCAGCGAAAAGAACTTCGGCCCTGAGGTCAAAGAGCACGCCGCGCTCTACGTGCCCTCCATCGGCAAGGTCACTATCGCCATGCTGCTTCGCAACCTGCTCCGCCTCATAGACAACAAGAAGCAGCGCTCCCTGTAGCTACCGCGCCCACTGCCCGCCTTGCTCTGCGCGGGACGGCTTATCTAATGAACAGGAGTTGTTGTGTTTGGTTTCCCATCGCACCTCCGGCGGCCGGGGCGCTGCCCCGGACCCCGTAGCTCCTCGAGCTCAGCTCGAGTCGGTCACGGACTGCAGGGGGCTTCGCGGAGCGGAGCGGAGTCGGGGCAACACCGGCCGCTGGAACTCCTTCAGGTATCAGGTCGCTGCAGCTCCACGAAGCGGAGCACTGAGCACTCTGGGATCTAGGGCAGCGCCCCGACTGTCATGAGCAAGATGGGCCCTTCAATGGCACCCAGGGGCAACGGCTCCGCGAAGCGGAGCACAGCGGGGTCCGGGGCAGCGCCCCGGCCGCCGGAGGCGCACAGGGCGGCAACGTGGGGAGTATAAATTAAGTTATCTAATGCACAGGAGTGTTTTATTTGACTCGTTGTTTTTTGCTGGGCACCTCCTGGATGATTTCGTTGAGGATGGCGTCGGGCTCGCCGTCGTCGCTGAAGTCCGACTCCTCTTTGTCCTGGTCGTACTTCTTCTTGAGCCCCTTCATCTTTCTGGTCTGCAGCTTGTTCAGCTCTTGCTTGCCAACGTGGATGCGGCCCACCTTGTCGCCGAGGATGTCGGTCTCGATGTTCTTCTTCGTCTTGGCTTCCAGCTGCTTGGGCTTCTTGAGCGCCTCCTTCTCCATGTCGGGGTCGGCAGTCTGGATGCGGCCGATGCGGAAGTCGAAGCGCGGTCCGACTTCGTCGAGCTCGATTCTGGGCATCTTGGGTCCCGAGGCACTCTTGTACGACTTGATCAGATACACCCGGAAGTACACTGCTGGCAGCGGTTGGTTCTCTTCTAGCTCGCCAGCGGAAATGGCAATCACATGCTGTAAACCGGCCACGTCCAGGCTCTCGAGAACCTGGCCCCGGAAAAAGTCCAAGAACAATGACTTGAGATGCTTGTATGTGGGGTGTGTGTCGAACAGGGGGCCGTTGAACGACATCATGGGCTTCATGCCGACGTTGAACGTCTGCTTGCGAAAGTCTTTCAGGAACTTGAACGAGTCCAGGCGCAGCTCGATCATGTCGTAGATCTGGTGATTGAATGTTCTGGCAAATGTCAAATTATTAGGTCTCTTCTTGTTGCTGGTGCCGAGAACCAGCAGTGACGCATCATTCTTGTTCGACAAGAACTCCAGCGAGCTGGCGTCCTCAAACGGTCGGATGTCGTTCTTCTTCTGGAATCGCTTAGCATCCGGCTTTTTCAGAGCGCTCAGGTCCACCATGGCGTCGTGGAGCACCTGGTTGCAGTTGGCTCCCGGAATAAATAACGCTTGCTTGACATTCTCCACCAGCTTGGGCTCCTTCTTCTCCAGCGCTCTCTTAGCGCGAGCGTTCTTAGGTTTCCTGCTCCGTTAGTCTCCCACACTACACATACGCGCACTTGACTACTGCCAGTCTGGCCCTTCCAGTTGCCGTCAGACGAACACTTGCGGGCCTACTTACACTGTCCTCAACATCTTGGCTCTGTGCTCTGTGCTAGTACAGTTCTCGGAATCAGTGATCCAGATTTTTTTGGCTGCTGCATATATTTTTTCAAAAGATAACAAGCCGCATCCGCCGATAATGCACTTCTCATAGGCCGGGGTGCTGCCTCGGTCCCCGTGGCTCCTGCTTCGCGGGAGGTTCCTCCCAGGAGTGGCCCTCCTCGGGCGCAGCGAGAGGAGCTACGGGGTCCGGGGCTTCGCAGGAGGCAATTCCCGGGAGGGCCGTTTTCAGAGTATTCTTCAAATGGTCATTAATATATCCATCACGTGATTAAGCGTGTGACGAAGGCATAATCAGTTCGTAGTGACCATCATGGTCATGAATCATGTTATTTCAGAAGACTAGGAAGAAGACTTACTGTAAGAGGTTCGCTGAAAGGGGATTAGACGCAATTGTATTTAAGAGAAGCGGATGTCTTCACAAAATATCTCTGTTGAGCTGAAGGCTGAAAAAGAGAAGATAGAGCTCTTTATATAAAATCTGAGAGAAGAGATTAGAAGACTGTTATCAAATGCCAAGAGCACAGCCTTGGCTCGTGCTCAAGGCAGAAGTCAGAGATAACAAATAGAACCAATAGATGAAGAGGAAGTCTTGAGATAACCAGAGATAACCATGACCAGCGGAATGAAGGAGGTGATGAAGGAACAGAATGAAGGAGGTGAAGGAATCCGCCTTAGCGATCAACTACCAGATTCAATGTTTGATGAGAGCTAGGAAATGGTCGAGGGAATGGTAGTGGAAGAGCCATTGGAAGAAGGGACAGAAAGGCGCGGTAGCGGCAATGGCAGATGGGTTAGGATCTGACATGCCCGTATGGCATTGAAAGTTTCAGGCAAAGTAAACATTGAGAGTGAACATCAACAGAGCAGGCATAGGTTGCACTGGCTGGGGATTCGTTTGTTCAATGGATACGCCGTCGATTCGCCAGATCCGCCAGTCGTCATTTAGGAGCCGGGCCGGACGGCCTGGTGCCCGCCGCGTGCTGAGTGGGACGAGAACGGGTCCGGAAGCGCATACCAAGGACGAAGTTCAGGGTGAATCAGTGCCGGCTGGTTCTGAAGCTGATGTGGATTCAAGGTCCGGCGACTCGCGATACGGGAAATTGAGTGCGGGGCCTGGAGCCGACGGTGCTTCTGGGCCTGGTGGTCCGAGAAGAAGACGCGCAAGCTTCCGATCCGTGTCGATTGGCTCGACCAGGAACGATGTCCGCAAGTCTTCGTTCTCAGAACCCGAGCTTGGAGCTGGTCATGGAAAGATATTCGAGCCCTCCAAGGGCGGAGTGGTGGATCTGACGAAGAACGCCAGGTATTGCGTGTCGAAACTGCCAGCGACCCCGACCGTGCTGAGTGGATCCATCAATCTGGACGCTGCTGATTATGAGAGCGACGAGGTCTATGATGGAATAGCCGATCAGAGCACGAATTTCGCGCTTGTTTCTAGCCCTTCCAGTGCGTTTGTGTGGTCATACACTTCGCCAGAACACGTCCCTGCCACCATCTCATTTCCATACGACAGTCCAGACACGCTCGCAGTGCTCGTTTCTCCAGCCCCGGGCACCGAAGCGCCTGGCCTGGTCAGCGTAGTCGCTAGCACGGGACTGCTGACATACTGGGAATCAGTTGATGGCGCTATTGCGAACGGGTTGCTCAAGAGACGTAAAAGCGTTACTCACGATGTTAAACTATATGCCGGAGAGGTTATCGACAATATCCAGGCTATTGAGCCGGCGGGCCTAGTGGTTACAACCACAGCTGGCAGATTTGTGCTTGTAACACTCCGAGATTTATACGGCAAACAACAAGTCAACAGTGTTTCTATGAGAGGTGGGGGCCCAGGATTCCTGTCGTCCATCAAGAGCGCTATTCTACCTTCCAGCTCTCGTCGAGGAATCGTGTCCGTTAAGCCAGGGTCTGTGACGGGCCGCACCGAGAGACAGGTTCTGTTCATTAACCAGGTGGGAGATTTATCAATTTGGGAGTGCTCACGAGGCGGCCGAACCCGCATTCTATTCGAAGGTGGCCTCCACGAGCTCATGCTGAACCACATCTCGCCTCTGTACAATGAAGCACATCGCACTTTCAAAGTCCATGATGTGGAGCTGTTCGAGCAGGAAAAATGTATATTCGTTCTCAGTTCCTTTGAGTACAGCGAGCAGGAGACGTATTATGTGTTGTTTACGATCTTGATAGAGGGCGGTTCCAACTCGACCAACGATGTGAAGCTTGTGTCTGCGCACCGGCTCCAGATGTTCACCGGTCAGTCCTCTCAACCTCCACGACTCATATTCCCCAAGCCGTACAAGACACTTTTTGCAGTCTTTTCTGAAGCTGTAGTGCTGCTCGACTCGCTGAATGCCAACGTCAGTGCGTCTAGTGGTGATAATGGTGTCGCGTCCAGTGGTGTACTCAGAAGATGGGAGGATGTGATTACCTTCAAATCAGGGGTTGAAATTGTCGGTGCGAGTGGAGAGGATGTCATTATCGAGAACACAAAGACTGTTCGCAATTGCGGTATCATTGCGCTTATTCGAAATGTCGGCGCAGTCCGAGTCGAGCGGTTCCCTGACGAAGGCTCCCATCACACGGGTAATTTACTCAAAAGACAGGAGGCACTGGAGCCTGAACTTGCTAAATCGCGCATCGAGCAGGCTGTGTTTTATGGGTCGGAAGAGGGCGGTAACCCGTTGACCTTCAACAGTCGGCCAGAGATTCAGATTAACAATGCCATTTTGGAAGCCTCTTTCTTACAAGTGTCTAAAGAAATCCTCGAGACCAGGTCGGCTTATATGCCACCGATCCTCCCTTCGCTCTCAGAACACTTGTCATTACGTGTGCTGTACTTATCCCGCCTAGCCAACTATCTACATACAAACTTTGTCCGGGCCCTGACGACGAAGGCTCGATTCGAACTGCTGTGGGACCTCGAAAGGGCCACCGCTGCCAAGTATATATGGGGCTACATCGACACCAAACTAGTTGACGAACACAGTACTGGGGACAGCATCTTGCTGAATGTCATTTCAAAAGCATCACACTCGTCGTCCAATGGCGACCGCGTGCGCGACTGGTTTATCAAGGAGGTAAGACCGATTGAATGGCTTAGTGAGGCCTCTGGATTGGCATCGAGTGAGCTGTTAAATGAGGTGTTATCTTTGACATCTGATTTGCTTTGGTGGATAACTAACATTATAACAGGCATCGACAGTGGGAAATACTCTGATAGAGACCTCTAGACTGTGCGCCAAATCGCCCACCAGAGAGAAGATTCTTGAAGGAAACAGCGTGCTCCTGCTGGCTCTTCACGACGCAGCTCTAGCCACGAGAGCTCAATACGCACAGCACGTTTACTATTTGTCCACCGAAGAGGTATCAGAATCAGAGCCTTGGACATCAGTACCAGCCATTTTAAATGCTTTGGAATCCCAGTACAAACTGACTGCTCAGTTGATTGAGTCTGAAGGTCGTAGCGGCAAGAGCAGCGACCTCGAGAGGCAACTTATTGAGCTCACTGAGACGCTCTGTGCTGTATACACGGAGCGGATAGATTGGCTATACGACGTAGAGACCACTAGACACTCTCAGGCTGTGAACAAAGCTCAGAGCCAAGGAAGTGAACTCTCTACCCGGTACACTGAGCAGAGAAGCACATGGATCAGACTGTTATACAAGCTCGACTACACAGAGGATGCTCTTCGAATTGCTGAACAATTCCAGATCTACCGATCGATGGTGGAAATCCTTGTCGACCACTGGACCACAGCCGTCAATGGTGGAGATGCGAACGGGGCCAGCAGATTCTACGCTAAGATAGAGAGCTATTTAGACATGTTTGGCTACGATTTTGCCAGTGTACTCTATCAGTATCTGGTTGAGACTAAGCAACTCAAGAGTCTGTTGACGGAATTCGCGAACTACCACACCTACTTAGACAGGTTTTTCAGTACCGGACGACACGGACGTATCTCCTGGATCAGAGACATCGAAGAAGGCGATTATTCGAAAGCCAGTAAGACATTGGCTGATGTGGCACTCAACACTGAAGACCTTAATTCTAATAGTAGGCTCGAGCTGAGTATTGCCAAGCTGAGCAGTCTGGCTGGTAACCCCAGTAGACAAGATGACGATGCAAATGATTTACTGGCCACCATTGAGGCTCGTGTTGATTTGCTGAGTATTCAACAATCTGTCTTGGAACAGATTGAGGGTTATGTTGACCCTGAGACTAGTCAGCGATATCAGATACACTCCAATGATCTCACCAGTAATATCAGCGGCTCGCCTGCTCATGTCGAGATTGTCAAACGGGGTCTGTCGCGAGTGTCTCAAAAGAAGCAGCTGACGGCAGAAGAACTCATCGATGTATTGACACTTATGGACACTACTACAAAAGATTCGCGATTGAACTATTTCCGGGCATTGCAAGTCTTGGACCTCAGCAACACTGTGACTCGTAATAGAGAACTGACTGAAAAACTAATCTGGCGAAGACTGCTATTAAGAGATGACTGGCGTCAAATAGTCGATACAAAACTACAGTCGGACGCCAAAGTCAAGGCAATCACCGAGAAAACGTTGCTCTTCCAGACCTTGGACGAACGAGTCCGGGCCTCTCAACGGCTCAACAGCGATACTGGCAAACGAGTCGAGTTTCTATCCAATCTGTCCACTGAAATTGTTCTCAACCCAGCGATACTAGTAGATGGTCCGGCAGCTCTAGACAAGACCAAGCTCGGAGAGAGATTTCCGAAACTGGACAACTCCAAGCTGAACCATCTCAGTTCCGAACTCGACCAAGAAACAGCAGCCCTACAAGATCTGATCAAAAACTACACACTATCATACTGGACCAAAGGCATTTACTCAACAGTCCAGGCTGCTGGGTCTAACGCTGATACTATGAATTTAGACTAATGGACGTGGTGCATTTGGCAGAGCTAAGTCTAATGGTTGGTGGCCTGGCGACTGGCGACTGCTGACTGCTGGTGACTGGTGACTGGCGTCTGGCGACTGGCGACTGGCGACTGGCGACTGGCGACTGGTACCAGTTCCGGTACCAGTGTCCTGTACATACAGAACCTTAACAGCATGTTTCTAACATCAGTACTGTAAAATAATATTTAATTCCATTCTTCGAAATCAAGTCCTCAGGCACTATCCAGTCTGATGCGGACCAGCGTTTCAGGCAGAGGCGGCTCGAGCTCTGAATCGTAGTCCTTCTCAGCGTACTTTTGCAACGATGACGAGGCCAATTTCAACGCATGCAAAATATTGGCCCAGTTGGACATGAGCTCTGCCACCGACTCAGTGCCAGTCGTCAGGGTGTTGAACTTCTTCGCCAGCTCCTCTAGCTCAGTCACTAGAGCTTTGCTGGCACTCTGGAGCTGCTGGAGATATACAACCTCTTTCTTCTTTTCCGTCAGTCGCGCCGAGATAATGGACGACATGGAAAGTGAGCTGAAAAAATTAAATAAATAACGAGACAGGCAATGAGCTCAGTTAACAAGAGACAGATCAGATAATAGTCTAAAGATCGCGTAGATACGATCTACGCGTACGCTGATGGACCTGTTGCCCTGGTAACGGCAGCCGCGCCATGACCGAAAACTGAAAAATATCAACAAAAATCAAACAGCCACCCACAAAGCGCACCCGAAGCACACATCATCATCCCGTCACACTCACGGCCGGTCCGACTGCTGGAAGAATTCAAGCCACGCCATGGCTCGGTTGAATACCACGACTGAGTCGAGTCAAAGCATCGACGCGCGTAAGTTTCTCACTCGGTTGAGCCTCCGGCGGCCGGGGCTCTTGCCCCTGACCCCGTTGCTCCTCTCGCTGCGCTCGAGGAGGGCCCATCCCGGGACTGGCCTCCTGCGAAGCAGGAGCTACGGGTCTGGGGCAGCGCCCCAGGTGCAAAAAAGTAGCAAGTGCTAACGGTCCAGTACGCAAGCGCTTTGCGAGCCAGAACAGGGCTATTGCGAAAGCCCACTCGGCACTGCAGGAAAGAGTCAACCAGCTGGAGTCCCACATTCAGGATCTTACGGAAGAGAACTACTCACTACGGCAAGAAAACATCCGACTGGCGAAAGAAAGGAACGAGAATTTGATTCAACAACACGAGAATGTCAAGACGCTACTACAGGAGAAGTGGAAGGAAGTCAACGACATTATTTTGACTGGGTTCCAGATTCCCGAGCTAACTGTGTGGAGTGGTGGCCATAAAGACGACGAAGCGCCAGGCCAAGAGAGTGACGCCTTCTCAAGGAGGATAACATTCCGCAAAAAGTCAGATACCCTGAATCAGAATGATTACTGCATTCCGGAGGAGACCGAGGACGACTTGAATAATGCCACTATCAAAGTCTTCGTCGATCAGCCACAAGAGGTAGAAGTATCATTATCGCAGTCACCGGCTGTGGTTTCGGTCGACCAGGCAACAGCAGATGCGGAGGTTTCTCAAGCAGACACGACGGAAGAGGTCGTCAACGACGAAAATGCAGACCCCTCTCATACTGTGACGCATTCTAAACCCAAAAGAGCATACAACAAGTCGAAGAAAGGTACCACTGCCACTCGTTCCAGATCTCAGAGATCTGTTAAGCCAACGCAACCCGCTCAGTGTCAGGAAATTAGCCCAGCGAGCCCAGCAGAAGTGGGTGCAACAGCGGAAAGCACCGGTGAGCAGCCATCCACTCTGCCGGCCGCTGAAGCTGCCCCGTCGGTAAAGTCTGTTGCACTGGCCCAAAAGTCTGATATTCAGGCTGAAGATAAACTGAGAGAAGCGATTGCACATTCGGTTCCTCAACCATCTGGTGAAGATGCTGCGCCCGTGGTGCCAACGGATCTGGAGGTTGCCGTCACAGAGCCAGAGCGAGAGCTGAAACCAGAGCCTAAGAAGTCTTCTCGCAAGCCGAATGCAGCCAAAAGAACACCTCTGGCTAATATCTCTTCAAATCAGAACTCGGTGCCAGCCCATGTGGAGACCATGCCGAAGACGTCGCCAATTCGGCGCCGCTCCCGAGGAGCGACCCAGGTCAACTATGCTCTCCCATCGCTGCGGACGAAGATGAGAAGAGAAAACGACAAATTTGTCTCCGCCGTCGAACAGGAGAACGAGCTCCCCAGCACGCTGACAAAAAAGAGATTCCTCAGCCCAGACGCTGCCGCGGTGGGTGAGACTAAGAGGAAACGAAGCGTCTCATGATGCTCTTATGCTAACGACCGTGACGACTGAGATAGACATGACTGTGTATATAACGAAATGACCTGTATGAATCCTCGGCGTGCGCCTCCGGCGGCTGGGGCGCTGCCCCAGACCCCGCTGTGCTCGCTACGCGAGCGCCGACGGCTCTGCAGAATATGACTAGGTGTCGCGGAGCTCCGACGTTCGCGAAGGTCTGGGGCAGCGCCCCAGCCGCCGGAGGCGCAGGCAGGGCCGGCCCGTTGCAGGGATATATTAGCTCTATTAACATTCACCGTTTGAACTGGATCCTGCCCAGTTTGGTGGGCTCACCTCCTCGGTTGGAGACCTGGCTCAGCGACTCGATCCGGACCTTGGCCATGATCTCTCTGCCGTCTTTGTTGTCGATGTCTTTGCGAATATAGATCATTTTTTCAAAAAGCTCAAGTGGCGCGTCCCAAAAACCCTGTCTCAGCTCCTGGAAACGCAGAGGGAGCTCGTCTATTGGCGACTCCAGTGTGGCTAACAGATACTCGAAGGGCTTGAAGAAGTCCTGTACCACTTCCTCAGGGATCTCAAACTGGCTGTCGATGAACAGCCCGTAAAACTCTTCGATGTCTTTTTTGATTCGGTCGGTTCCTTTGGGCATTTTCAGTAGCTGGCGGCCATTATTGAGTGCACGTAGATAATGAGATACGGTTTCGCTGATTATCTCCTCTGTAAAAATATCGAAGACGACTGGGTTCTGATAGGTCTTGCAATCTCGCAGGTATTCAGCAAGTGTATCGACAATCTGTCGGATCGGGCGACCCTTGTACCATGCGCTTGTGAAAATCTCGTTAAACGGTGGCTTCACATCATTAAATATAATTCGAATCATGCAGTTGATACAAGTTTTCGCTGTGGTGATGAATTCGTCGATTACATCGTCCAGTAGACTCTCGACTTTTGCGAAATACTTTTTGCTGAGTTCCCTTGATTCACGTCGAGATATGCCTTCTGTGTAGTCAGCAGCTCTGATCTGATCGTTTGCAAGTGCAATGAGATAATCGAACAACCCTGGCGCAACTGTCGACTTGCCATCTTCGCCGACATCGTCATTGAGTTCTTTATCAACTTCGGCCAGCATCACCTTTGTCCAGTCCTTCTGTCGCGAACGCAAGATGCTTGCACATTCCTCTATAACACCACTTACAATACGACTCTGGCGCGACTCAGTCGCAGCCTGAATTTGCTGAGTGATGAGCTTGAACATGATGCCTTCGCCCTGCATTTGGAACGTATTTTCGCTCGAAATCTCTGGGGATGTTTGCCTCGTAATGAACGGTTCCTTTTCTGATTTGGCAAAATTGTTATACCATTCATGAAGCTTGGAAACTATCAGAGCAAGATAATCATCGTACAATGCATCCTCCTTGCCATCCAGAAGCAGAGGCGACAGCTGGTCTCGCTTGTACCCCAGATCCTCGTCCATAATGATATAATAGTCTTTGACATAGTCGAGAATATGCAGGATAGTTGTTGCTGTTGGTTCTTCCTTCATGATCAAGTCGAGGACCCGGTGGACTTCCTGCTGGTAGTAGCTGACATACTTGTCGAGAATATTCCATCGTTCTGGGACGCACTTTGTGAGCTGTATTTTAGCTAATTGGAGATCGTTGAACACCCAGCCAAGATTGTCAAGCAGCTCGTCAGGGTCGGCGCCTGGGGGGAACTGCTCCATACAATTGTCGAAAGTGGCGCGAATTGAGTCCTGGATTGATTTAAAAAACTTGGCGGGATAACCTCTTGGAACTCTATTTGAAATTTTATTCTTGAATAGAAGAGCGGGGTCAGTGCTTGAGTTCGATTTGGCACTGCTACTGTCGCTTTGAATCTGGTTGGATATCTCTGCTACAAGATCTTGTTTTTCTTCAAAGTCGATAATCTTAGCTGCTCTCACCACAACAGATGGATCACTACCACGTAGTATCTCAAGCAGGTTCTCGGCAATATCGAACAATATCCTATCAAACTGTTCTATGCTCCTATCCAGCGGAGCAAAGTGCCTTTTGATTGTTCTTCTCACATCCTCGGTCGAGTGCTGTGCGTGGAACCACGCATCGTCGCGGACATCCCTTAATTGGTTCAATAAATAATGTAGCGTTAATAAATTGGGCATTGACGAGTCAAAAGAAAACTCGCCGCCTTCTTCATCAATCAGAGCCTGGATCTCATTTAGGTCATTCGACATGGTCTTGAAGTTGTTTAGGAACTTCTGGGTATCTTCAAAGTTGCGCAGCACCCGCGACAGATTGTTGATTTTCTCGAAATCTTCTACAGACTCCAGACTCTCGCTCTTCAGTTTCTGGATCTTCTCCATATCATCGCGAACTTGGGATATCCGTTGCTTCGCGTCAGCCAGAGACTGCACCCCATGCGACAGCACCTGAATCTGCGACTGCACGCCGGCCTTCAATTGGCCGTCAATGGCCGCCTTTTCTCGCAGAAGCTTCTGCTTGATCTCGGCAATCTTATCCAGATCATCCTGGTGTTTCAGCAACTCCGCTATTTTCGTCGGGGCCGTCTGCTCCATATCCACTCTGCCAATGCTCAAACCAGCTAGCTCGGCTACTCTGGATACCTACCTGAATGCATGTAATATATCCACACGATGCACGTGACACGTTCAGCTAGATTCGGGACCCGGAAGTTGGCTTCATATCCACATCCATAGAAGAGATGAGCACGCGTTGGGCGGATCTCAGCTGTGGATTGGTTCCTTTGGTGCATTCGTCGGGTTTCCTAGTGTGCTTCCGGCGGCCGGGGCGCTGCGCCGGACCCGCTTCGCAGAGCGTGCGCCCTCTGGGACGCACTCGGTAATTTATTTACGTTGATGATGGTGAATTGATCGTAGAATTTCTACTGAACCAATTCGTTAAGAATTTTCTGGTTCGGTCGACGAGGTTGCGGAAGGGCCAGTCGACAGCGCACTGCATCTTAGCCAAACGAGTCGCCAACTCAGAACTATTAGAATCGAATCGGGACGTGACGCTCGCACAGCGAGCTCAGCGGGGTCCGGGGCAGCACCCCGGCCGCAGGAGGCACAGGAAATATGGCCTGGATATATCACTGTCTCAGTTTTGGGAGCAGGGCGCCGTCTTTGGGCTTGCTGTGGGCCTTGAAGTCGTCGCTGACCTGCTCAAAAGTCATCCACTCGACTCCCTCGTGTTGATTGATCCATTCGATGAAGCGTTCGTGCATCAGCAGGACGTGGGGTCGGCCGCTGACGTCTGGGTGCACGGTGATGGGGAAGATGAAGTTGTCATACTCGCGATAAAAGTACTCGAAATGGTCTTTCCAGATATCTTCGACGTCTCTCGGGTTGACCCATCCATGTGAATTGGGTGCGCTCTTGATGAACATCATGGGCGGTAGGTCGTCGATGTACCAGTTGCTGGGGATCTCGACGAGCCCGGTTTCAGTGGTACCTCGAACCAGCGGCTTCATCCACTCCTCGGCCTTTTTGGAATAGTCTATTTTTGTCCAAGAATCTCCCAGGCGCAGCCAGTAGGCTTGACAATCTTCATGTCCCATGGAGTGGTCGTACTCAATCCCGTAGTTGAGCAGGAGCTCGGCTCCTTCTTTCGAAGTCTCCCACCATGGCGCTACACTGCCTCGAGGAGGCTTCCCACAAAATTTCGTGAGCAGTTTAAATGTCTTGTCCAGGACATCTCGTTGCTGCTCGAGGGTCATATCAGTCGGATTCTCGTGAGAGTACCCGTGCAAGCCTATCTCGTGTCCCTGGTCTCGAATCATAGCACATTCCTCAGGGAAGGTCTCTAATGAGTGACCGGGGATAAACCAGGTTGCCTTGATCTTATATTTATCAAACAACTTGAGCATGCGCGGAATGCCAACATGCCCAGCGAACATACCTCTGGAGATATCATTGACACTGTCTTCTCCTCCATAGCTGCCTAACCAGCCAGCCACAGCGTCAATGTCCACCCCATAACAGCACAAAACCCCTATATTCGTTAGCCAATGTCCGTTTCTACTAGTATCCCAGCACAGCGCTTACTCTTCTTTCCCATTTTTCAACTCAATTGCAGTCGCAAGTGGTGAGTAGATTACTCGGGCAATCTGATAGA
The DNA here is from genome assembly GCA_030580325.1 of Sugiyamaella sp. yHKS617. Lineage (NCBI taxonomy): Eukaryota > Fungi > Ascomycota > Dipodascomycetes > Dipodascales > Trichomonascaceae > Sugiyamaella > Sugiyamaella sp. yHKS617. The sequence continues at coordinate 29,464 of JAKTSR010000058.1, read as the reverse complement.
TATAAGAACTCTGTTTTACGGCTACGCTACCTTATCTCTCGAAAGTGTTAATCATTGCATCAACGTGCATGTCCTGCAGAGTATAATTGAACGCTGCATATGTCTTGATAACGGTTCCCAGGCCTCTCTCGACAGCCTGCAAATATGTAGAGCATTCGTTTCTTCACTATTGCATATGCGATACGATGAATAAATAGGTGGATGTACAATGGGGGACCAACCGCTGGAGCATTCTCGCGCGGCCTCCGGCCCGGCTGGGACACTGCCCCAGACCCCTTAGCTCCTCTCGCTGCGCTCGAAGAGGACCTCCCGGGAATAGCCTCCTGCGAAACCCCAGCCGGGTCGGAGGCCGACCCCGCATGGGAGTAGGGGTCCGCACGAGTCGCCCTGACCGAGACTACTTCCCATAGGGGCGGTGTTCCAGCTTGCCCTTTGACGGAAACGAAGGGAACATGGCCAGCGGTTTGGGCAGTGGCTCTTCGGCGAAGAAAGGGTGCGCCAGTATGTCGTCGCACTTGATTCGCTGGGAAGGATCATGGTCCAGCATGCTCATCAGCAGCTTAGCTCCTTCCGTGGACATCTGCTCCAGCAGCCTGGGGAGGATGGTAGGTTTTTCCGAAGGCAGACTAATATTTCGAGCTGTGGAATAGACCTTTCGGCATTGAGCCCAGTACTCTTCATCTGGGGCGCCCACTTCCTTGAAAATATGAATCAGCTGGTCCGACTCTGACCGGCCCTGTACGAACGGCTCCTTGAGCAGCAATTCGGCGAAGATACATCCTATCGCCCATATATCGATCTCGGGACCGTAGTTTTCTTCGCCAAGCAGAATCTCAGGGGCCCTGTACCACAGAGTAGACACCGTCGGAGTCAACGGCGAGGCAGCGTCGAGCTTGCGTGCCATGCCGAAATCAGCAATTTTCACGACGCCCTGGTTGGTCATGAGCACGTTCGAAGTCTTCAAGTCTCGGTGGACTAGGAATCGGTCGTGAATTGCCTTTGTCGCTGAGGCTATTTGCAGCAGTATTGTCTTGACTTCTGACACGAGAAAGCCCTCGTACATTTCTACAATCAAAGATTTCAAGTCGTGTTCCACAAAGTCCATAACAATGTACACATCTGACGTACTGGCTCCGACGACCACCTCGCGAATGTGTACGATATTCGCGTGGTTCCTCAACTCGTTCAGCGCTTCTATTTCCCTGAGACTGGTGATGGCGAATCCCTGCTGTGCTTCCAGCAGCCTGAGCCTTTTGATGGCTACGACCTCCTTTGAGCTGATCTCCTCTGCTCTGTACACCACTCCGTACGTGCCGGATTCGATCTTGTTCAGCATCTTGTATTTGTCAACACTGCCGCTGCGCTGGATAGTTGGCGGCGCGATCACCGGTCGCCGGCCATGCTCCTCCCGCTCTGGCCCCCTGACCTCATCCGCCTTTCTCTCGATTCTACGCTTTTTGTCTCGCTCAGCCTCCTCCTTGAGTCGCTTCTTTCTGCGCTTTTCCTGACGGGCTCGCTCGCCCGCCGTCAGCTGCTCTGGCTGGTCCCATTTCGACATGCTCGATCCGCTCGGAAAACATGCATGCATGTTCGTGAACTGTTAAATACAGACTGGCCTGCAGAATGCTATCAGGTCGCCTCCGGCGGCCGGGCGCTGCCCGGACCCGCTACTCCTCTCGCTGCGCTCGAGTCCAGCCACTCCCGGGAGCGGCTACCCGTGAAGCAAGCACAGCGGGGTCTGGGGCCGCACCCCAGCTGCCAGAGACTCCGTGCGTCAGTCAAATGGCTACCGCATTTATCTTCATGTTGCACACCACACAATCATCCACTATCAATGCAATCCAAGGTTCAAAGACAGGCCGACACTGGAATGGCAACAGATAGTTAGTGATACGGTTCAGGACCCAGGAGCTGGGCCCGATACCCCTGAGCGGAGCGCATCTCCGGGACGAGCCGCGGACCACGCGGCTAGGGATAGGGTTAGAAATATAAATGGGATTGATCCGGGTGAGTGATTTAAGGCCGACGAAGTTGATATTAGCCGGGAACGAGACCCTTTCGGAGTGAAAAGTGGCTGAAAAAATGGATTTTGAGGACCTGTAGACGGCAGATACGCACTCACGAACACAGAAAAAGAGCCTGGCTCGAGATCTCGCCACAGATGATTTCGAGGCGCATAATCACATACACTCAGCTGGTACAGCGGCAGATCACTCCAAGAGGGGTGGCCAGGCAGTTGAGAAGTCCAGGAGCCCAGCCGAGATGCCTTTGGACTCGCTCGTCAGCACTGGCAACTACGAGCGAGAGCAATAAAAAGAGCAGCAATGATTTGAGCAATACTGGACCGAGTTCAAACGGGGCAAGTGCTCCAAACGACCATCCTTCATCCAGTGCTAGCACGAAGCCGTCTACGCACTCTATCGTGTCGGATATCTTCAGATTCGACAAGAAAATGAAGAAGCTACATCAACAGCATCAGCAGACACATCAGCAGAGGCAGAATCAACAGCAGAGCGCGGCAGCCGGATCAAGACCGTTTGGTTCGACGCTATCGTCTGCTCAAGGAGCAGGACTGGATACAGATATTATCCTGGGACGAAGTCTTTCTAGACCACTGGGTGACCACCCCGTGAGATGTACAGTGTTCGACCCACATGGAAATGTGTCGGTGGTGTCAGGCGAGTTCCGAAGATCAGAACTCCTCCTCAAGCACGGCCTGCTGCCTCGAGATCTTAGAAAACTCGACACGGGCATCAGCAGCATTGTCCCGTCTATCCTTGTGCGACAGAATTCCATTCTTGTTAACCTTCTTCATATTCGTGCTCTGGTTAAGGCAGATATGGTCCTGTTATTCGATGCATATGGATCCACAGACTCCAAAACCCAGAGCATCTTCATGTATGATCTGGAGCACAAACTTCGCCACGGCAGCAGGACCATGGGAGGGCTTCCGTACGAGCTGCGGGCCCTTGAAGCTATATTTATTAGCGTTGTAAGCGCACTAGACGCTGAAATGCAGGTGCACACCATGGTGGTGAATGGCATTTTGGCCGAGCTAGAAGACGATATCGATAGAGAAAAGCTCCGCCACTTGCTTATTCAGAGCAAGAAGCTTTCGTCTTTCTACCAAAAGGCTACTCTTATACGTGACGCTATTGACGAACTTCTTGAACAAGATGAGGATTTGGCTGGGTTATACCTGACTGCCAAGATGACTGGCAACCCTATAGCGTACGACGACGACCATTCTGAGGTGGAGATGCTGCTCGAATCCTACTATAAACACTGCGATGAAATCGTGCAAACAGTAGGAAGCCTCATATCCAATATTCGTAGCACTGAGGAGATCATCAACATTATTCTCGACTCGAACCGTAACTCGCTCATGTTGCTAGATCTGAAGTTCCAGATCGGAACGCTAGGGCTCGGTGGCGGTGCCTTCATTGCCTCGCTATACGGTATGAATTTACAAAATTTCATCGAGGAGACGGACTGGGGCTTTTGGTCGGTAAGTGGGGTTGTAGGAGTTTCGTCGCTGATCATTATTCTCATCTGTCTCAAGCATCTGCGGAAAGTACAGCGAGTGACGATGATGAGCGACCAGCCAAGGCTCAAAATGCGTGGCAAGCAAGCTGTCAAACAACAGAAGGATTATCATAACTTGTCCAATGGATCACTGTGGTCCTGGTTAAAGAGAACTAAGTAGTGCAATGGAAATCATCAAGCAGCGCAGCAGAGAAAATAAGCCTGGAATCGGGAGTCAGGTCACGACTCAAGAACCCAGAAGCAAACGAACGACACGAATAACGAAGTACCCAGTGTATATATGTAATTTCTTTGTACAGGTAGGCATTATAGACTAGTATAAATAATTTATTAGCATCCGCATCACGAACTGGTGACACCGTAGCCATCGGGAATAACCTCCTGCGCAGCAGGAGCTACGGGGTCCGGGGCGCTGCCCCGGATCCTACTGCTCCTCTCCCTGCGCTCGATGAGGCCACTCCACCGGGAATAGCCTCCTGCGTAGCAGGAGCCACGGGGGCCGGAGATCACACCGTAGCCAATGATTTAAACGAATTATCTCATTTTCTTTGTACAGGTGGTGGACATTATAGACAATAATATAAATAAGTATGATCACCCGCCACGCGAGCTCGCGAAGCGAGCACAACGGGGTCTGGGGCCACGGTCGACCGCCCCTACCGACTATCCTCGTCGTAGTTCAAACCAGCCGAGCCCGGGTCCTGGTGCGGTCCTCTTCGGTACGGAGGGGCCAAGTCAGCAGCGGGAGGTGGCGGTGGAGGGAGAGAGGAGCCAGTAGGCGGGGGCGGAGGAGGCGGCTGAGACCGATAAGGTGGAACTGGGGGTGGTCCTGGCGGTGGCTGTGGACGGTGAGGGCCACTGAAATTTCCGCCAGCAGAGTTGTTTTTTCGATAAGGAGGAGCCACTGGCGGCTGGTAGGTGCGGTAGCCGGCAGAGCGGTCTCCCGGATGCATGTTACGCGGTGGTGGACCACGGTCATTATAGCCACTGTTATCGTAGTTGTACTGGTTGTTGTAATTACTGTAGCCGTTGTTATGGTAGTTATTATTGTTGTAGCCGCCATTGTAATTGTTGTTGTACTTGGGATTGTTATAATTTTGTCTAGGACCGTTGTGGTTGCTGTTATTGTAATTGTTGTAGTTCCCGTTGTTATGATTATTGTAGTTATGGGCTCGGTTGTCGTAGTTGTTATTGCCGTAGTTCCCTCTTACCTGACCATTTCCATGACCGTAGCCGTTGTTAGGGCCAGGACCAGGACCAGGACCAGGGCCCTGACCGTGGTTATATCCATTATTATAGTTGCGGTTGTCGCTTGAATAATTGTCAAAGCGGCCGTATCCGCGGCCATGCCTGCCATTACCGCTCTCGAGGCGGCCAGCCTCGAAGTTGTCTAATTCGTGAGCTCGAGCGTACACAGCGTTCTGGGCATGAGGGGCGTTTGGCGCGTGTGGCCGAGCACGGCCGTTGTTTTCATTGTTCTGTTTATTTTGGCGGTTTTTCCTTGCGCTCAACTCGTGCGACTCGGCATATTTAGGCAGATCCTGCGGCCGAGCAGCTGGTGGGTCAGTGTGGAAAAAGTTGTGGGCCAGTGCGCCCAGTGCTGAAAGTCGTTTTTCTGGATTCAGTGTCAATAACTCGCCTAGCAAACTTCGAGCGAACTCAGGAAGATCTCTATAGACAGCTTCGAACTGTCTTTTGTAAGGGCCAAAAGTTACTTTCTCAGCTACTGGCAGCTTATCATAGCCCGGCATGGTTTCCTCAGTTGGCGACCCGAGCAGCTGGAATATCAAATGGCCCTGATCTGTATCAGAATGCCCTTGGAGAATCGGTTTACGACGGAACATTTCTGCAAATACACAGCCTATTCCCCACATGTCGATAGCCGTGGTGTATCTGGCTTCCCCCAGAATCAGCTCTGGGGGCCGATACCACCTTGTGACGACCATGGCCGTGTAGCGATGCTTGCCGGGGCCCGCACCACCTTTTTCCGTAGGGCGCTGCCCCAGATACTGTCTTGCTAAGCCGAAATCAGCTATCTTCACTATGCCATTGTTATCGATGAGGATGTTGGATGCCTTGATATCTCTGTGCAAATATCTCATTTGGTGGATGTGATTCATTCCCTGCAGAAGCTGCTGGAAATAGCACTTGATCTGTGGCAGCGTGAACTTGACTCGCGAGTTTTCGAGCAACCCAGTCAGATCATGATCCATATATGGAGTCACCATGAACATGGTACATCTCTTGCGAGTCGCTCTATCTCCACGTTGCACACTCATATCCAGCAGAGGAATGATATTATCATGATGCAGCTCTTTCAAGATCTTGATCTCTCTGAGCGCAGTGATGGGGAAGCCCTCCTCTTCATTATGGAGCAGAATCTTCTTCAGCGCTACCAGCTGCGAGGTGGGCTTGTGCGACGCCTTGTGCACCTCGCCAAAGGTGCCTTCGCCCAGCTTCTCCAGGACCGTATAGTCGTCTATCTTCGAGCAACCATGGAAGTCTGCTGTAGCAGGCGCCACCAGGTTCGTCATCTTGCGAACCGGTCTCCAGAACTGCGTAAGGCCGAAGTCAAGCCAGACCCAGCACGCTCTTACGCCCTTAATTCATCAGATCTCTCGCTGCACCGCCTACCAGCATATGCTTCTAACCACCACGACTTCGCTGTCACGTGAGGGGAGGTTTTGGAGTCGGCCTCCGGCCCGGCTGGGGCGCTGCCCCAGACCCCGTTGTTCTCGCTTCGCGAGAAGCTACTCCCGACGGCTGTGAGTGGAGCTGGATGGCGGGCTGGCCACTCTGCGGGGGCCACCCTGCGGGTGCGCGTCCTACAGTGGTGCGGGAAGTGCACACCCGATCCGGGCCGACCGGATCAGGCAGGCGGAGAGTATCAGCAACAGCACGAGACAGTTGGCCAACAGTGCTCGCGAAGCGAGCGCCATTGGGTCCGGGGCAGCGCCCCGGCCGCCGGAGGCGCTCTTACCCCCTGAGACCTCATCTTATCTCAGCGCCGATCTCCCTAGCCCCCGCACCCCACCTACAGGAAGAACGATATAAGGTAGGCTCGGCAGATGCTCTAGGACATGAGATCAGTAAGAGATAACGAAGATGATCTCATTATCACACGCCACGAAGCGGTCGTGGAGGGATCTTTCAGTTTTGGGAAGACCAGCAGGTCCTGCACAGAGAGGAAGATATGCCTCGACAATTGCCAGAGCCATTGTGTATTCTGGGTATGGCAATCCGCGCGACACTGTGCAGGTGTTTGAGCATGAGCTGGCGGCTCCGACCGGTAGCCAGGCCATTATAAGACTGCTGACGGCTCCAATTAACCCCTCGGATATCAACCAGATTGAAGGAGTGTATCCCACCAGGCCGGAGTTGACCAGTGAGCTGGGTACCCCGGAACCGTCGGCCGTGGGTGGTAACGAAGGAGTCTTTGAAGTCATCTCCGTGGGTGACAAAGTCAAATCTCTCGAAGTAGGGGACTGGGTTCTGCCGGGATTTCTGAATTTTGGCACCTGGCGCACACATGTGTCAGTGGACGAGTCGAAAGTGTACAAGCTTCGTTCATCTGAGGGCCTTAACCCTCTGCAGGCAGCGACTGTGTCGGTCAATCCAACTACTGCACACCAGATGCTTACAAAGTTCGTACAATTGAAAAAAGGAGATTGGTTCATTCAGAATGGTGCGACCTCAGGAGTAGGCCGAGCAGCTATTCAATTGGGTAGAATCTGGGACCTGAATTCCATCTCGGTTATCCGCGACAGACCAGAGCCCGAGGTCAATGCGGTCAAGCAGGACCTGCTGTCCTTAGGCGCTACTCACGTTGTCACTGAGAGTGAGATCAACGACAGATCCATTAAAAACAAGATCAAGGAGTGGACAGGCGGAGCACCTATTCCCCTGGGATTCAACTGTGTGGGCGGCAAATCAGCCACTAATGTCGCTAGACAGCTTGCCCACTCCGGCCAGCTCATCACTTATGGCGGTATGTCTAAGCAGCCGCTTACTTTCCCTACCTCGCTGTTCATCTTCAACAACCTCATCTCTCGCGGATACTGGTTGACTGAGTGGAGCAAGCAGAACCCTCAAGGCAAGTTTGCTGTAGTCGAGCAGCTGTTGGATCTCTACCGCGCCGGCGAGCTGTCCGACGTCCCTGTCACCAAGAACATTTGGCCAGAAACTGGCTCTAACTCAGAACTCCTCGAGACATTCAAAACTGCCATCGACAATTCCAAGTCGGGCAAGCAGGTCATCGAACTCACCCGCTAAGCGGTCCATCTGTATCTGCAATAAACTCTGCTGTGACACTAGTCCGACGGCCAGGGACTGACGCGGGCCACCTCCTGCCCCTGTCACCATATGCTCGAGTCGATTTGGTGGAAGAGACGAGTCTCTGCTCCACCCCAAACAGGTCTCGTGAGCTTTGGAGCGGCCCTCCGGCAGCTGGGGCGCTGCCCCAGACCCCGTTGTGCTCGCTTCGCGAGCCTGGAGGCTCCGCAGGCTTCTTGCTGTGGCTGTTGCGGCGTGGCATCATGCTACGCTCGAGTTGATTTTTGTGCGGGAAACCAGTCGCTTCTCGGGCAATGAATTCCGCAGCTAGAGAGGCACCTCGTCTCGTTCCTATCTAGCTGGGTGGGGCACCCAACAGGCTCAACCGGTTGGCGGAGCACAACGGGGTCGGGGCCGAGCCCCGGCCGCCGGACGCACGCTAGGGCCACAGCGCAACAGCCGGAGCACGGGAGCCTCCAAGCTCGCTAAGCGAGCACAAGGGGCCCGGGGCAGCACCCCAGCTGCCCACGTTCATGAGAATTGCCGGCAGCAGAGTCCGATATCGGCGGCCAGCGGGCCGCTGATAGTCCGGCCAAGCGGAGGTTGCGGGCCCAGGAGCACGGGTACAGGAGCACAGCACGGACTCGCTTCTCTTTTTTGGTGAAGCCGGGAACTTGGGCCCTTGTCCGGAAAGGGTTTTTAATATATGTAAGGTACCAAGCATGGATCTCCTGCATACATGCCTAATTAGGGCCGGAGATGGGTCTAAGCAGTGGATAGGAGCGAACAAAAGATAACAGTTAAGTGCAAGAGGTAGACTAGGGAGAGACATAGAGGGGTTAGTCTGGTTGCCACGGTAGTGTCGCAATTGAGCTGTATTGGGGTTGCCGCCGGCGGTTGGGCGCTGCCCCGAACCCCGAGGCTCCTCTCGCTGCTCTCGAGGATGACTGCTTCCAGGTGGCTACGGTTGGGAGGCAGCCGCTCATCTGGAGTCAACGGCGGCGAGTCCGTTAGTCGGTTCAAGTTGTCTCTCAACCATGTAAGATACCCGCCGATAAGGCAGGAAGGGCAGCAAGGGTCGCCCGACCTAGCGATCCATTCCTGAGACGAGTGGAATTGTGGGGTCCCGGCCGTCTCCAGAATCAGCACTGGTCTCTCTGATGTGCTTGAGAGCGGAGGTGGGGGAAATGAATGGTGGTTGCCAAAACTGGGACGAGATACTGCTTAAGAACCCGGACAAACTGCTCCTGCGGGCTGCTATTTCAGGACAGCAACGATGCTGGAGAGGGGCCGGGAGTGTCCACCATTGATTTCCATTGTCCATTGACTGATACTGTTTTGATGGATGGTGATTGATTGGGTAATATCAGGGAGGAATTATCTCGGTGGGGGACTGTATTATTCAGGACGACTGCGTGAGAACTCTTGCGGACACATTATCAGGCCGCCTCCACCCCTGGATCGACCCTGACGCCTTAGTCAATGCATTTCGGCTAGGCTGGTAATATAATTACGCAACTAGTCGAATAGATATCCGATGTGGAGTGGTCAGTACAGGGGATATGAAAGGAACCCAAGAAGCTAGCGTTGTTGGAACAAGGCCCGGGCTAGGAAGACAGATGCCTCTTCGGGCACTGTTTGATTTATTGGCTCTTGGAATACGGATACGTTTGATAACAGTTGATAGCTCTGGATATGAAAGCAGGATCTGCGATGACGTGCTATAGCGGTGCTGGGCTGAGTAGTGAGTAAGCAGCGAGCTAACACTCCTATCGCTCATTGATTAATTAAGAGCGGCAAGTGAACAGAGCAGATTGGGCATGAGCAGCCACGAGCTCGTAATGTTAAGTGATAAGCTGAGGGGTAGGCGTATGTTCATATTGATGTTGCTGTTCATGCTTTTGTTCATGTTCAAGTATTACTTTTACTTTTTATTATGTTGACAGAATTGAATTTTTAATTTCTTTTTGTCCATATTTTTGCTCAGGAACAGAAAATTATCAAATTGTTATTAACTGCGGGAATCGAATCCGCGGGACCTGCACTCAGGCACCTCAGGCACCTCAGCAAGGTACTTCAAGTATAGGTACAGCAGCAAGTTAGCAACTTCTCGATCGTCATTATTCGATTTGCCTAAGGCATGCAGACCTAATGTGTCGATCTCATGTAGCATACCCAGAAAAGAAACGACAGATAACGCTAGGCATGGCAGTCTATTTTTAAAGGTGCAGCATGTATGAGATTTGATTAGGAATAGGACTGACAGCGTACATCAGGAGTCGCCGATCGCATACAGGGGCTAGAAGCCGCAATTTCCGAGTTCCATCAGGCGTTGGCTGAGCGAGTGGTGATCCTGGAAGCCGGGAATACGGGGAACATAACTGGCCGCACCGTGAGAGGCCGGTTTTTTGCCGTTTTCTGCTTGATAAGCGCGGAGATAGTTTCCCGGCTGGTTTCAGGGATTCTGGGCCGTCCTTTGGGAAGGACATGACAGAGGGAGGGGTAGCAGCAGCTACAATTGTACCAGTAGTTAGTAGCAGCAGCGGCGAAGCAGCGTTGGTGGGGGCGGTGCTCTGGGTGCTCTGGCCCGGTCTGGTCTGCTTACAAAATAATTATACGGATGAAATGAAATTCCCAGCTAAGCTTAGCTTAGCATGCAATGTTGGCTAACGAGTTAGACAGCTAACAAGGAATGACGGCCAGTTGACCATTTCATGCGACTATCTGCAGGGTATTCGCCGTTGCCTGGGGCTGGAGCTAGAGCTGGCGGTGACAGACGGCCGGGTCGGCAAGCCTCGGCGGTCCAATCTCCCTAGGGCCTGATGGCCTCAGCCCACTACTTTAACTCACAGCTCAGCTGCAAGCAGGGGGCCGAATAACGAACGACCCCCACACAGGCCAACTGTGCCTGAAGCTCAGGCCCACTCCAGCCTCTGGTTCCTGAAACAGCAGCACAGCCGTGCTCAACAGGGGCTCGGGAGATTCTAGTCAGCCCGCTATAGCCCATGTATATAATATGGCACCGGGCGATGCTGCGCCCAGCCTCGAGGGCGGGCCGTCCAGCTAGCTCGATCACATCTGCTCACTCCATAAGTATAGGTGCAATGTCTCAGCAGCGCAGCCCGGGCCTGCAGACGAGCAATGTCTCACACAGCGTCTCAAATCTGAGCCGGCCGGTCTCAGATCAGTCGGCTGCAAGCAGGTCTCACCTATACGAAATTTAATTTCACAGGGCTGGCTCGGCTGGGGGAGGGCTCTTGGAGTGGGGGCGCTCCGAGAATTGAGCAGAGCGCACTGTGTTGCGCTCGTCGGCCCGCGGAGCGTGAACCACGAGGCCCTCCTCGAGCGGGGTGAAGAGGAGCAACGGGGTCTGGGGCAGCGCCCCGGCCGCCGGAGGCGAGCCCGGACCAGCAGCAGCGGCAGGCAGATCGGCCGGTCTCTGAGATATAAAGCTATAGAGTACAAGAAACAGGACGGCAGACACGGACACAGACATACATTAACTATTTGTATAGCAACACAGTCGAAGAAGATCGATATGATGATATGAGATAGACTATAGATCTATAGATTCGTGTACATGACGCAGGCGGCCGCTCGTGGTGGAGGTGCAGGCTCGTCACGGTCAGATTGGGCAATTTTGTTACCTAATCAGAGGCAACGAGGGGAGCAGATTCGAGTAAACAAACATCCTCATACGGCATAAGCGGAGCGGGAGGAGGGGCAATCGATATCGTTACGAGGGCTGGCGGAGGCGGCGGGCGGCGATGAACCCAACGGCGTCGTTGAGATATGAGATATCCAGATTGAGAGGCCGGGCAATCAGGCAGGCAGGAGGCAATTCGAGGTCAGAAAATATTTGCTAGAACCATCCGCCCGGAAGAGAATAATATATTCTATCGAAGAATGGAACGAAAACAGAAAAAGCAAGCCAGAAAAACAAACAACAATAGCGGAAGCGCCGATCAGGGGTTAGGCGCTTTAGCCGGATCTCATGCCAGGGCCAGGGTCAGGCACCTGGCACCGATGCGCAGGTCCATGCCGCCATGACTGGATCAGGCCGGGCACTGCCCAGACCCACGGCTCCTCTCGCTCGGCTCTAGGAGAGCCCGGCCCTCCTGGGAGTGGCATTCGTGCAGCGAACACTACCGGGTCTGGGGCAGCCCCCAGCCCGCTGGAGGCGGACCTGCCCCCCTGAACGTCGCCAGGCATTCGGTACCTGGGCGTGATTGGCAGCGTGCCTGGCTGTCTGCAGCGTCCAAAGCGGCAATATGCAACGTGGCCAAGCTGCAGCGGTGGGTGCGTTTTGGGCCTGGTGCGCCCGCGGTGCCTGGCGCGTTCCTGGCGCGTTCCTGAGCTGCTGCGCCAGTGGCCTGAGCCACGGATATCTAGCCTTGCTTGCAGCGGTCCCGGAGCAGTCTGCAGGCCTGTCTGACGGCCCGGCGTGGACTGGCCCGTGGCGACTGGTGCGCCTCGGGCAGCTGGGGCGCTGCCCCTGAAGCCGCTGTGATCGCTGCGTGAACCTCTTTGGGTCTGACGACCGCCGGATTGTGGGGCTGGGGTGCCTCCAGCGGCCGGGGCGCTGCGCCGGACCCGTTGTGCTCGCTTCCCGAGAGCTACTCCCGGTGAGGGTGGCTCTCGTCGAGCAGAGCGAGAAGAGCCACGGGCTCGGCCGCCGGAGGCGGGCACATGCCACAGGGTGCCAGGACCTCGGTAGCCGGGTGCATTCACGAGCCAGACTACGTACGAGGTCTGGCGCCAGCTAGTGCGAGCTATAGCGGATAGGGCAATGGAAATGCAGGCTAGCTGCCGGGGGCTGCCCAGGACCCCGCTGTACTCGCTGCACGAGCAGCTTCTTCCAGGGGGCTGTCCCGGGAGTGGCTCTCCTCGAGCTGTGTTCGAGGGGCTACGGGGTCCGGGGCAGCGCCCGGCCGCCAGAGGCGCTGTTGCCTCACGGCTCTATGGCTCTCTTAAATATGGTTTCGTAAATAGGCTTCAGGGGAGATTAGAGTTAGAAGCCAAGTCTCAACAAGCTGGGCGCAGCTGTATCGGACGGGAGACCAACGTCCTCGATGTAGGTCGCACGCATGGCGACAGGCCCAGATCTGGCTGGCCGCCCGGCAGTTTGTGCACCAGCTGATAAGAGCTGATAAGGGCCGAGCAGAACGGCCTGCCCGCCTGGCCAGGCTGGGCCTAGGGCCGCGCTTGCACTGGCATGCACAGCTCCTCCTGCTAACGACCGCGAACCGAAAACCGAGTAAGCGACAGCGTGCGCGAGCCAGCTTCCTCGGTTGCAAACGCAGGTGTATACCCGTATCTGGCCAGGCACTTAACGTCATCTCTCTCGGCCTCGGTGCGTTATCAGTACGGCGCTGGTTTCGGACAACGGCGTGCGCTGCTCCGGTGTCGGGCCAGACCATTTTATCCGATGCGCTACCCGACCGGACGGCGAAGCACATGCACCCAGGACCTGGTCTCTGACCCTGTGGTGGGGGGTACTCGTGGCCCGGAGATGCCTCCGGCGGCCGGGGCGCTGCCCCGGACCCCGCAGTGCTCGCTTCGCGAGCGCTAATGGCTCCGCGCGTGTTCCTGGGAATGGCGCTTGCGAAGCGAGCACAGCGGGTTCGAGCGCCAGCGGGGTCCGAGACAGTGCTCCGGCTGTCGGAGGCGTTGTGGGGACTCCTCCGGCGGCCCCGAACCCGCCGTTCTCGCTTCGCCAGCGCGAATGGTAGAGGCCTATTGTTCGGTGCTTTGGCGTTAGCGCCTGTCGCACTGTTTAAGCAAACGCCCTCACTAGCCCGAAGGGTGGTAGCCAGCGGCCGTAAAGCAGCAACCTTGGCGGCCAGCAGTAGCGAGCGGCAGCAGCACCCACAGGCCGGCAGCGTAGATAACTTCAGGTTCGGGCCGGCAGGCGGACAGGAGGCGGCGGAGGGCTGGCCAGGTAGGCGGTACTCTCAAGCGCCTGGCAACCGGCGTCGGGCGGGCACTAGGACGAGAAGGTGAAAGCTAAAGACAAGCCTGAAACGAGCCTGGTCCGGAGGCCGAGGCTGCCTCAAAGCCGAGGGGCCGCTCCCAGACCGGACCTGACAAGGGCCCGACAAGGGCACGGTGAGCGCAGTAACACAGGCCGAAGCGGGCGACCGCATTTTCGACAGGCGAAGTGCAACTGCGTGCTTGGAGCCACATGCTAAATGTATTAGCTCTAGCAGAAGCCAAGTCCAGCCGGAAAAACGAACAGGCTGACCGGCAGGCTTGTCTAGCGCTTTATCATCTATTATTAATGAGCTACTGATAACATTGATATTAATTATTTGCCTGGGTCTGCTGCTGGCGCGCTAGCGAGCTTGTTCTTCGCTGGCGGCAGCAGCGAAGGCGTCATCCAGCCCAGCCCAGTCCAGCTGTGAGCCTGCTACCCCGCTCTGAGCCAGCACCTTCTCCACTGTCCCAGTCCGACCACAGCACCAGCAGCCTCTGCTGCCACCACTGCTGCCGATACCGCTGCCGCTGCCGCGCCAGCCCAGGCCCGGCTGCCCACGGCCCCCTCGCTCGCGGGCGAGCACAACGGGTCCGGGCAGGCCGCCGGAGTCGCTGCGGCGGGTTCGTCCCTCTGGCGGCACACAGATAGAGTCAGCGGGCCAATGCAATATTTTCTTCTATTAAATTTTGTTGATTGTGGTTAGCGGGGGTTTCGTTGCTTTTCCAGGGATCGCTGTGGCTCCATTAGTTTGGAACTCACAGCGCTCGTCAGCACGGGGCGCACCCCCTGGCGGGGGCCACGCTGCCTCCGCGGCCGGCCGGACCCCGTGGCTCCTCTCACTGCGCTCGAGGAGACTGGCTCCCGGGTGGGGGACGCCACGTACGTGCGCTTGTACAAGTGCGGCCGCTGCGCTGGTGGTGACCGCCAGCTGGTAGTCAGGTAGTAGCTCAGCTACTGCCACGGACGCAGCAGCGTACCCGTGCATGCAGGGCGTACCAGAAGGCAGACAGGCCGCAAGCAACGGAGCGAGTCAGCGACAGACCCGGGTGTGGTCTTCCTCCCGTTGCGCTCGAGGAGCCCCGGAGCCCGCTGTGCTCGCTTGGCGACCATTGCTCCCCAGGACCCGGGATCCGCTCGAGGAGCGACGGAGTCCGGGGCAGCGCAGCGCCCCGGCCGCTGGAGGCGGCGAGCCCCCTATGGAGGGGGTCCGGACAGGGTCGAGGAGGAACCTGTGTCACCCCACCCTGGCGAGGACTAATCAAGGTCTGCATGACCCGAAAAAGCACTGACCATCCAGCCAGTGCGCCCATGCAGGTGGTAGGACCTCGGTCGTTGACGTTAACAATAGTCGTGCGTTTCTTTTTCTATCGGCGTTTCTTTTGCGGGGCCTGCAGGAAAAAGAAATGGATATAATATGCATAGTTTGAAGGTGCAGTAGAAAAGAAACTATTTGCAAAAATAAATGAGCAGCGCACAGTCCCGCAAGGCAAGCAACGGCAGCCAGTGGGAGGAGAGGAGAGAGGGGAAGGAGGAGCAGGGCCATGGGGACCAGGTGGGGAGAGCAGGGAGCGAAGGAGGAAGGAGAGCGAGGAGGCGGGGAGAAGGTGGGAGGAGAGAGGGAGGGAGGAAAGAGGGGGGAGGGGGGAGGACGAGCGAGGATGAACGAGTAAGAGCGAGAGGTCGTGGCTTTAACAGCTCACTTAGGCGGACAGGCGAGCCAGGAACGTACCCCGACTATGCAGACTGCAGACTGCACCCGGACCTGCACTAGACGTGCACCCTATTCTGCAAAAGAAACATGTCCTACGGGCTAAATTCGTCTATAGCTAGGTCGCAGGTGCCTGCCTGCCGGGCTATGGGGTGTGCGCTGCTTATGCCTATTCTGCCAACCTGCTTGCTGGTGCTTCTGCCTGCCTGCCGACCTGCCTGCTTCCAGCTCCGGCTCCTGCTTCTGCTGCTGCCTGCCGCTCACTGCCTGTCCGTCCTGCCCGCTTAAGTCGCTGCTGCCGGCAGGAGGGTCTGCTTGGCTAGGTCGCTCGGTGATTTGGTCCCTCCCTTATAGGCAATTGTATATATAATTCAAGCACCAGCACCCCAGGCTCAATTCTGAGATTATTTATTCATCGAGCCTGTTTTTTTTGTTTTGTTGGTGGTGGCCTGTGGTTGAGTTTAGTTTAGATTTCTCATCTGAACTTGGCTTGTAGAGAGAGGGTTATTGTTCTTGTTATTGTTAATTTTTATTTGGTTCGCTCTGGTTGCCGGTCTCCGTGCTCTGCTTCTCGGTTGCCTGGTGTGACAGTAGCTAGTGAACAAGTGCGAGTGACAAGTGCAAGTGAACATTTGCAATTGTAGAAGTTAACAGTGCAAGTGAACAAGCCAACATTGACTCTCAAGTCGGAAGTGAGCTGAACTAAGTGAGCTGTGAACGTCCGGCTTGAGTCAGTGCCCGGTCTGCTGGTTGGATCATTCTCGGCGGTTCATTCCAAGGTCCAATCGCAGTTGCTTTCATTCTTGCTCTCGCTATTATTCGCTTTTACATTTCGGCCCTTGCTTCTTCCATCTTTTGGCTCTTCCCTACTGGCTCGTCCCTACTGGCTCGTCCCTACTGGCCTTCCCTACTGGCCATTCCTGGTGGCTCTACTGGCCCTCCCTATTGGCTCTTCTCTAAGCGCCCGCCTTATTTAATAACTCTGCTCGGGTTTCTACGCACGCCTGTCACCTGTCTGAGTTATCAAACGCTGTCTATCATTTCTTCTGTGTGCGCAGTTCGCCAACTCTAATTCGGGATTTGTTGTCATTCTTAACCTTGTCCTGCGCCTTCTGTAAACCTTGTCTTTACTTTGTTTTTAGGCTTTCTTTTGCCGACTGCTTGACGTTTATTAATTCTGCACTCGCTGCTTTTGATTATAAGGATAAGCTTTTGTCTGAGCTTTTGCTTATTTATTAATTAGTTGTCGAGATTCACAATGCAAGCTGTTCTCGACACCACTCTGCTGCCTGCTAATTTCTCTTCCCATGACTTTGCCATGTCTTCGTACCAGGACCAGCATCAGCACCAGCACCAGCAGCATCAGCTACAACAGCATCAGCTACAACAGCATCAGCAGCATTCACAGCTGCACCACTCACAGCAGCAGCTCCAGCGCCAGCAGCAGCAGCAGCAGCAGCAGCAGCATCAACCCCAGTCCCAGTCCCAGTCACACTCGCAGCCCCAGTCTCAGTCTCAGTTCCAACACTACAGACAATACCCTTCACAGCATCCCGGCCAGCATCAACAGCAGCCCATTTCCCCTAATTCCTATGCTGATGGTATTGTCTACGACAAGAGACATGTCGCTGCCCCTGACATGTCGGTAGCTGCTGCTGCTGCCGCCGCTGTCGCTGCCAATGCCTCTCCTTCGTCGACTCCTGTCAGTAACCGAGTGGCCCCTCCTACTCCCGAGCGCTCTCGTAACCCCTCTCGTGTGGATATCCCCACTTTACAGAGCCCCCATTCCGGCTCCCAGCCTGGCTCCCATTCTCGCGCCCACTCGGGTGCCCACTCTGGATCCCAGCCATCAGCCTCTGGCCCTCATTCGTCGACTAATTCTGCTTTGTCTCGTCAGCAAGACGATAATACCCTTGTGTGCATTCTATCGCCGCTAGGAACCATTCTCTATGTCAGCCCGTCGTCGACCTCGTTCCTCGGCTCATACCCTAACGACATTGCCGGAACCTCCATCATGGACTATATCCACCCTGACGACTTGGACCAGTTTATCTCATCCATGAGCGCCATTGTTTCCAATGGCACCTCACTGCAGATGGTCTACCGTTTAAAATTCTCCTCGGGTCAGTACCGCGTGTACGAGGGCTTTGGCCGTCCTTCCAACGAGGATATCGACGGGTATCAAGGCATGGGTCAAGGCATGGTTCTCGTGTCGAAGCCTGCCTCTCAGAGCAATGGTCCTCCTAGCCCCACCACTTCGTCAAATGACAGCATCTGGTCTAGACGCCAGGCTTCTCGCATGCAAAAGGGCCTAGTGCTCAACCAAGCGCCCGCCAAACTCGAATACAATGGTCAACCCACTGCAGCTACTAATACTACAACTCCCAGCTCGGTGTCGGCCTCGTCCAATGGCATGGTTTCCATGACTCCTCTGGACGCCTCGTCGGTCTCGCTTTATGAACAGTCTCCATTGTCAGTGGCTGCTAACGGCTATGCATCCAATCTCTCTCCTTATGACGAAGATATTTCGCACTCGTCGTCGTCCTCGTCGCTTCTCAGTACTCTCAACCCCCCGCCATCAGCGACTCCGTCGCTGGTGTCGTTTGACGATGCATCCAACTGGAACATGGACGGCCCGCCATTGTCGGCCACCTCGGCCACTGCTGCTACCGCTTATCCCTATGGCTACTCTGGCATGCGATCCTACTCGTATTTCGACCTTGGCAACGACTCGACTATTCTCGAAGAGCTTAAGTCGCCCCGTGCTGCTCCAAATGACTACTACCCAGTCAAGGACGATTCGGCCCTCAACTCGATGAACCAGTCTGTCAACAGCCTGGAAAACCACTCGTACTGGGATAATGTGGCGAATAGCGAGCTGGTATCGCCCAACTTCTTCGTGCCCACCAACACAGCTGCCAGCGCAGGCTCCTCGTCGTCGACCCCGACCACGGCTTCTGCTTCTGCGTCCGCTTCCAACATGCATACTCTACCAAAAGCAACTTACAGTCCCAGTGCCTCGTACTTTGTCGACTCGGCCGCGCAGGCCCGAGCCAAATCGTACTCGCTTCCAGGGTTGTTTGACGTCAATGCTCCTGTCAGATACCAGGCGTACCACCAGACCAACGGCACACCTTCGTCGAGCGCAGGCCACATCGACTTCTCGGGCTACTCCATGTCGGTGAAAAAGTCTCCCGTCGACAGCTCCTACCTCAGCGGCCAAGCAGTGCGCAAGGCCAACGCCAGCAGTTTGTCCAAAACTAGAAAGCTCTCGAAACCACCCTCCATGTCGACGCTGCCCAACATGGCCGCCTCGGCCAACCTCATCAACAAGACCCGCCGCAAGAGCAAACAGCAGAACAGAGACGACATGATGTTCTACGTGTGCACCGAGTGCGGAGTCAAGGAGTCGCCCGAGTGGAGAAAGGGCCCCAAGGGCCCTAAGACACTCTGCAACGCCTGCGGCCTGCGCTGGGCCAAGTGGACCAGGCAGAAGTCCACCTCCCACGAAGACCGGTAGCAGCCCACCCCGCAGCCCACCCCGCCAACCACCCCGCCAACCCATCAGAGTGCGCCCGCCAGCCCACCAGTCCACCCTCCGACCTAATGTACATTACGTTATCGACCCTGCCATTATTTTTTTTGTATTTTTTTTATTTATATTATTATTATCCCTTCCCCTTCTTATGAATTATCACGATTTAATTAATATACTCTTAGCATCACCCACTCCCACTCTCTCGCACGCCCACCCGTCCTCTGGCTCAGCCTCTGGCTCGGCCTCCGGCCCGGCTGGGGCACTGCCCCAGACCCCGTGGCTCCTCTCGCTGCGCTCGAGGAGGGCTGAGTCTCCGGCCTGGACTACCTGGCACGCACGCTATGGACCTGGCGAGCCATCGAGTCATGTCCCCACCCTCGGGAGCGGCCCTCCTCGAGCGAAGCGACAGGAGCCCCAGGAGCCCAGCAGGAGCTGGGGCAGAGAGAAAGAGAGCCGGCCCCGCCCGGTGAGGGGCACGTCTGAGACAGGCTGCGAGTCAAGTGCGACAGCAGCGAGCGCCTGCCGATGTAGGCAGCTCTAACAGGTCGAGAGTTTGGCGCGGTGCTGCAAGTAACTCCACGGAGGGGCCGGGCAAGACCATCGCTGAGCTGAGAGGCCGGAAGCGGGCGTCGACTGGCGGGACCCTGAAGAAAGACTTAACAACGCCCTAGATCGTTTCCCATCGCGGCCGGCTGACGGTCTGAGCTTGAAGCCGCCGCAGGCGCACAACGCCAGATGACCCGTTTCCTACTAGCGGCCCAGGCGTCTGGTACCTACGTGCTGCGACCCTACCGCGACTGGTAAGGGGTCGTGTGGATCCGGCAGCACCGTCACGAGGTACTCGCCGCTTACGCTCTCCCCGACTAGGCCTAGCAGCACGAACCGTCCCTCTTCTGCTTCTGAGGGGCGCACCTCTCCGGCGGCTGGATCGTTACCCCGGACCCCACTGCCCCGCCCCTCGAGCGTAGCGAGAGGAGGGCAAACAGAGCCTTTTTTAACGACCACAGCGCCTGCGGGTATCCTTAAACGTGTGCGGGCTGGCCAGTAATGCATCCAGCCGCCAACCGGGCGGTTCAATTGGACTGCTTCTTTGCTGCCCAGTGCCGCTCACTTTGGCACTGCATACCAATGCTTATCTCATACCGCCCACTTTTCTGCAGCCATAGATAGGCAACATTTGTTTTGCCGCCCCTCCTGTCACCCCCGCCCGGCTGCTTGCCCACCAAACCTTAATCCTACGCGCCCAGCCGCCGCCCCCGCTACCCCACGCCCTCTCCGGGCTTCCTTCTCGTGAGCAGCGGGTTCATGGTGCAAGCCCAGCCGGCCGGAGGCCAGCCTGAAGCTCGAGCTATCCCAGCGAAGAGGAGTAACTGGCCTTCGCCCCGGCTGGGACTGCGCCCTAAACCCCGTTGCTTCTCTCGCTGTCTGCTCGAGGAGAGTTTGGGGTGGCCGGATTAATGCCGGTTGTCAGCCAGGCGTGGTGGCAAGGGAACAATGGACTCAGTCTGCCAAACTGGCTACCAGATACGGACCCTCCAGGGAGATCTTAACATGCGCCTGACTGCTTTCTTGACGGGATGCTGCCCTCTGTCGGTTGCTCTGGACCCCACTGCTTCTCGAGTAAAAAGTTTTAGACTGCTGACGGCTTGCGTTCGGCACCTGGCAGGTCACGTACCGGCTGCTTCTGATGCTACATAACAGAGTAGCTCAGAGGTAACCGAGATCGGTATCCTGAGCAGAGGTAGAGGCGAAAGGTGACAGAAGTTCAGGTCGTCTCTTGAGAGCTGAAGAGAGAGCAAGAGAGAAAGAAAATGCCGACGTGCGTTTCAAGTAGGTCGAACAGAACAGGGTACTGGGTACTGGGTGCTGGGTACTAGGTGCTGGGTACTGGGTACTGGGTACTGGCACCTGTGCCGGGCTCAGGGTGGCCATGTCAGTCAGAAGGATCTGAATAATGCCTTCGTAGGCACCCAATAGAGAGGATATCATAACATTCTTCAACGGTGCAGTAGGACACTCAGGCCAGGCTACTGGTTCTTGACCCGTGGTCCCTCGTAGGATATGGACTTCCGTTAAGCTGCGAACCCAGCAGGTGAGCCGCCGTGTCTCTGGAGGTGTCCCTGGCAGCTCGGCGCTGCCCCGGACCCCGCGGTGCTCGCACGCCTTCCCGGGGGGAGAGGCCCTCCTGAAGTGGGTTCCGGGGCCAGGCCTGGGTGCTGGAGACGACCATAGACCCCTGGAGGTGGCCCTTGGCAGACCCCGCGGTGCTTGCTACGCGAGCGTCTTTCCCAGCGCGGGGAGAGTGGGGCCCTCCTCGAGCGGGGTCCGGAGGTCCGGGGCAGCGCCCCGGCCGCCGGAGGCTTAGCAGCCCAGACACCTGGTGGCTTGGCCCTCCTCTCGTTCCGCTCGGTGAGCCACGGGGTCCGGGCAACGCCCCGGCCCCCGGAGGCCGACTTCAACTCCCTGAAGGCACCGGGAGAGCGATTGATATATGTGTTTATTCAGTGCCTAAAAAGGCAGTGATGGGTATTATCATGATATGCGGCGGGCGGGAACCGTTGTTTCCGTGGTGACGGCAGCCTCTCGAGGAGACCGCGCGCGCAGCAGATCACGGAGACAGAGTTTATTTATTTTGATTTTGCTTTTCGCTCGTGTCTCCCACACATCTGCATCTTGATTTCGGGTGTTTTCCACTCTATTTATATTAGAAGGTAAGATTGCACTGAGATACAGCCGTAGCAAAGGCTTACTAACATAGCACAGATACACGGATCCGATTTCTTGGTTCTGGTTCATCTGTACCCCGCCTGCCCGCCTGCCTGAACTCGTTGAAGCTGCTGGTTCATGGTCCCTGCCGCCGACCTATAAAGCGCACTGATCCCCACCTGACAACGCACCCACATCTCTTACCCTTGCTCTGCTCTTGCTCTCACACTTCGCGCCTCTCTCCTGTCCTGTTCTTTCTGCCTGCTCTGATTCACTCTGTTGGCCCTATCTTACCGGCCAGATCCAGCACTCGTCGCGCTACAGCACCACTCTCGATCCTCGCTATCTACACAATGGCTTCCTCAGACGCCCAGAACGTCGCACCGCAAACAGTGCCGTCCAAGCTGGGCGCATCGGCCGTCCAGGTCCCCGACGGCCACTCGGTCACCAAACGGCTCCAGAGCGAACTCATGCAACTCATGGTAAGTCCGGCTGCGCTGTGCTGGCTGGCGGATGGGGCGCTGCCCCGGACCCCGCTGTGCTCGCTTCGCGAGCGTCGGGGTGCGTTGAGGGGGGTCGCCTCTGGCAGCTGGGGCGCGGCCCCAGACCCCGCTGTGCTCGCTTCGCGAGCAGCCAATACCGGTGGTGCCCGGCGAAGTGGCCCGACTCGAGCGCAGCGAGAGGAGCAGCGGGGTCCGGGGCAGCGCCCCGGCCGCCGGAGGCGCACGGGAAATCCATGGCTAACACAAACAGATGTCGCAGACGCCAGGCATCTCGGCGTTCCCCGAGTCGGACTCGAACCTGCTGCAATGGACAGGCACGATCGAGGGGCCCGAGGGCACGCCTTATGAGGGTCTGAGTTTCAAGATCTCGCTGCAGTTTCCCCAGAAGTATCCGTTTGTGGCTCCTACTTTGAAGTTCATCAGCCCCATGTGGCATCCTAATATCGACATGGCCGGCAACATCTGCCTGGACATCCTCAAGGAGAAGTGGTCGGCCATTTACAACGTTCAGACCATTCTGCTCTCGCTCCAATCGTTGCTCGGCGAGCCTAATAACAGCTCGCCGCTCAATGCTGAGGCTGCTACTTTATGGGACCGTGATCCGGTCGAGTACAAGCGCCGTGTGTTGCTCAGATCCCAGGGCGAGGCTGGCTCTTCGTAGCTCGATCCAGGTCTTTCGGTCGTCGCGGTCGTTTGAACTGGCCAAGGCACACAGAGAGCCCTGATCTATCGCCACTATCGCCAGTTGTGGTGCTGATTGGCTGACCGGCAGTCCGCCGCTATACCCGGCCTACAGAACGTTTGATTTTATATTTATACTTGTACTTAGTACTTATTTATACCAAATTAATAAATAGAAAATTGACCGACGCCAGCTCGCCAACCGAGCACCACAGGTCCAGCCAAATAAATTATAAACAAAGCAAGCCAAAGCAGGAACTGGCGGAGAAAGCAGGGAGATCTGCTGGGTTTTGGGTACTGAGAACAGGTCTTCGGCCCTGGCTCCTGGCTTCCGGCTCTGACACCCGGCTTCAGGCTTCCGGTTCCTGGCTCTTGGTTCCTGGCTCTTGGTTCCTGCTCTTGGTTCCTGGCTTTAGGCCCTAGTTGGTTCCTAACGCATAGCTCTTGACTCATGGTTCCCGGCTCATGACTCTTGATTCATGTCTCCTGGCTCATGATTCCTGGCTCAGATCTCCTGGCTCATGACTCCAGGCTCAGCCGGAAACCTGCTCGGCCTTGACGGTCGACAACGACTCGACCGCCGAGCCACCCGCTGTAGCCATCTCTGGTTGGTTTCTGTTGTGTGCGTAATCCGCTTCCGAGTCGAGGTCAAGAGCACTTGCTAGAGCCGGAGCCGGATCATCTGCTTCGGAGCCTGGCTCGTGTTTACCGCCCGTACTTGTGCTATTGGCAGGGTCGCTGTTTTCCTTGCCCGTTGGCTTATCGTTGGCCGTACTAACAGCGTCCTTATTCTGTTCGCTCTTTTTCGCATCTTTGCCGCCATTGACAGATTTGTCGCCCTCGGGCTTTTCTTTCTCGCTCTTGTCACTCTTGACAGTGACCTTCTTGTCGGGCTGGCCCGTCCACGTCGCAATTGAAAACCGAATGCCAGTGAACGACGATATTTGCAGCTCTTTTTTCGACCACCTCCGACAGGGTTTTCCAGATCTATCCAGAGCCTTAACACCAGCCACTGTTGCAGCGACTGCTGTCTTGACGGCTCCAGCACCTGCTCCTCCAACAGATCCCGAGGGCTTAGGCGTGCTGACCGTGTCATCGCCCGCATACGGCGAGGATGGTGGCACCAGCGAACCAGCCCCCGCTCCATTTTCATTGCCCTTGCTACCACCACCGCTGCCGCTGCCGCCAGTACCACTACCCTTTGTCGACTTGCGCTTGCCCGTCCCACCACCTTTGCCCTTCGACACTTTAGGCTCGGGCGTGCCACCAGGCGTGGGCGACGAGGCGGGATGCCGCGCCAGGGCATTCTTTACCCTCGCATGCGTGGGCGTGGCCGGCACCGTCCTCAGAAACTCGCCCGGTACCCTTAAAATCACAATCCTACTCTTCTTCGCGGGCGCCATCCTGCCACGGTGTATAGCATCAGACCCTCCATCACCAACATGCGACCTAAATTGCGACTTCCCAGCCGCACCTGCTGTCAGCGGTGGACCTAATCTTATGGGTCTGCGGTTTACGTCCACCTCCCCACCAGCCGCTGGGGCGCTGCCCCAGACCCCGTGGCTCCTCCTGCTACGCTCGAGGAGGGCCGGGCAGATGCTTTGGTGCGCTCGAAGAGATCTGTGGTCTAGCGGCTGATCGTCGCCCGGGCCAGTGTCTGGGCTGCTAATCAATGGTCAGGGGCGCGGGGGGAGGAGTGGCTAGAGCTCTCTAGTCCAAGGGAGGGCACCGGGTCAGACCTCCTCGAGCGCAGCGAGAGGAGCCACGGGGTCTGGGGCAGCGCCCCAGCCGGGCCGGAGGCCCCACCAGAGCATAGCCAGAGGAGCCACGGGGTCTCCAGCAGCCGGAGGCTGGCAGGGGCGGAGTGAGCAGAAATATAGTATATAATAATACACATGCTATAGACCAAAATTACCGAAAGGTCACAGAAAAACACCACAAGAATAAATACCCAAACACACAAAACACACGTAAGAAACCGAAACCATAACAACACTAGTAATAATCAAACAACAACGAAACCCGCACAACAGCAGTGGTACAAGACGGTCGAACAGCGAGCAAAAAGAAGAAAAGAACTAATAAACAAACAAACAACACCAATGCCAAATCGTCACAAATAAATTAAAAAAGGAAACAGAGAATATTATCCAGTGGTCTAAAGAAATCTCTTAAAGTGGTGGTCATCCAACCAGCCGACTCTTTCAAATGCAGAAAACAGGCGCGAGGCCTTGTTGACGTCGATGCGACAGGCTTTTTGCGAGTCGGTTCTGCGGAAGGGCAGGCCCTGTCGCATGCGGTGAACCTTTTCCGCAAACAGCCTCTTCTTCGAGTCCAGATACAGGTCGCCAGGCAGTCTGAGCACAGAGGCCAGATGGACCTCGGCCGGGTGCAGTAAGTGTACATTAGGATCGTCCGACAGATCCATGGGAGCGCCCTTCCATTCAGCTCGCAGCGACTTGCCTGCAGGCAGGGTGCTCGGTGATGGCGAGTAGTCGGTGATCTGGGACAGTGACAGATCATGGACTCGAGAGGGAGTAGATGATCTGCTCGACGATGGAGCGCGACTCACAGGCCTTCTCGGGGTGGGAGCAGGTAGAGGTGTAGCAGGTCGACTATCGTTGTAATCAGAGTATGGGGCCTTGGATGCACTACTAGCAGCTGGGGCCGAGGTCGAGGCGTTGGCGCTGGCCCTCAGGGAGGCTCTAGTTACCATACTGGATGCATCACTATCAGAGCTGTAATCGTTTCTGCGACGGGCTGCAGCACTAGAAGCTCTTGAACGACTTGGACGTACACTGCTTCCGGCCGAGCTTCTTAGCAGAAGGGCGCTGGGAATGCTGATGGGCTCAACCGACACATAATTTGACCAGGTAGGGCCATTGACAGGATAGAGATCCAGGTAGGCACGTTCTCTCTGGAAGTAGCCGACAGGATCATTCTGTAGCGACGACCAAGCACTGCTGACAAGAGGCTTCTTGGGGTCATGCTTGGCCACTTTGTAAGGGCTGCGAATATTTCGCGGGGTAGAAGACAGCTTCTTGGGAGACGGCTTCTTAGCCATGTAGCTGTGTTTAATAATTGGCGTCGTCACGTCATAGACAGATGGCATCAAACTCGACGAGGGCTTCAACATCTCAGAGCGAGAAACAGGTCTGGAAATGGCCCCGTGCTTTTTTTCACTGAACTGGAAGGCAGGCGAAATGACTGCCTTGGTCGGGTACGGTGACAAAGGTGGGGAAAGCATTGCGATTGAGCTATCCTCTTCTTCTTTATGCGAGTCGGCAGGTACAGACGACTTGGATGATGGCTCCATAATAAATAATTCCGAGTCAGAAATAGCAGGAGAAGAAACCTGATCTTGCTTCAAGTATAGCAACGCGTCGATTTGCGCTGGTGAGAGAGAGTTCATGATCAGGCGAGAAAGAGAGAAGAAATGAGAAAGGGAGACGGAAAAAGGAAAAACGGAAACGAAGAAAGATGAAAAAGAAGAAAAGAATTAAATAGAACGAGACGAAGGGGACGAAGAAGACGAAAAGACAAATAATCCGAATCAATAATCAAAGACGTAATATAACGGATCCGCTAATATAAAGTCTAGTGATCACAATAAACCCCTTTTTAGGCTGTTGGGGAATTATTTGTTTTTTTGTTTTCTGTGATGAGATAATAATAAACCCCTGCTTTCGGTCTACTGATAAGATAATACCGTGGGTTCGGGTCAGTCCCGCAGCGATACAGGCGCGCGTAGATTAGCTAAATCTGTTAGTACGCACAATAACAGGCCCAGAAGGGAAACACGGCGATTGCCAGTGCATATTTGGAAGTAATAATAGCAGCATTCGGCAGCGAAGTGGAATGTGAGGCAGCGCCAGATGGAGAAGCAGATGAAGCATAGACCATAGGGCACGAGAGAAAGGCAAGGGTCAGGACTTAAATCAGGATCAAAGAGGTGGGACGAATAGACCGCGACCAGGACGGAAAAGGGTATTGCAATAAGCGAGGCACGGAGAAAGGGTATGAGCGAGTAAATGAGCGTAAGAGGGAGCGAGCCGAATAATGGCAACTGCGCAGCAATGCGCACACCACGTGAACTAACCACATGGACAATAGGCGGAAAAAAAATTTAATGAGCCGATGCAGAAAAAGTGCTGCACGACGTAAGGCAGCCGCAACCGGATAGCGGTAAGGGGAAAACCGGCTGTGCGTCACAAAATTAAAAAAAAAAAAAAAATTAAGATCACATTGTAACTGTAGTGGAGCCGTGACCATGAACCAGATCAGATCCGTCGCAAGCAAAAATAATCCAGAATAATCCACAAGATGGCCGGCCAGTCACCGAGCAGCGTCGCAAAACGCTGTCAAGCGAATTCCAGCAATCAAGTGATCAAGTGATCAAGTGATCAAATGGTCAAGTGATCAAATGACCAAGTGATCAAATGACCAAATGCAATCAAAGGGTATTTATCGTTTGTCGGCCGGGTACATGGTATAGCCTCTCAAACTCCCACCTGACTCAGCCAGGCGCCATTGGTGAGCACCCAGCCAAACCACAGTCAAATACTACGCCCTGTGTCGCCATTGCACACACACCGCCATCA
The DNA here is from genome assembly GCA_030580325.1 of Sugiyamaella sp. yHKS617. Classification (NCBI taxonomy): domain Eukaryota; kingdom Fungi; phylum Ascomycota; class Dipodascomycetes; order Dipodascales; family Trichomonascaceae; genus Sugiyamaella; species Sugiyamaella sp. yHKS617. The sequence continues at coordinate 1,932 of JAKTSR010000058.1, read as the reverse complement.
AAACCAATGCCACCCAGCCGGTCCTACTAACCTGCCAGCCAATAGCCGAGTGCTGACTCACAAGTCGAGCAATTGCACTGGCTTCACAGTCCACGTCGTCCGTGCCAGCGTGTAATACAACTTACAATTCAACAATCCAGCGGGTGAAGAGCAAAAACGAACAAAAACCTGACGCCAGGTGCAACGAAACAGAATCAGTGGGAATGATTTAAAAGATAAAAGACCCTGGCGAGCCCGTTTTATTTATACCGCCAGCGAAAATATATGGGGAGAGCAGAGCCAAAAAAAATTCCCGTCCTAGCAATTAAAAAGAAATGCGGACCGATGAGAGACGCGCATTTAACGCTAGATTAGTGCTGTAACCCTGCTCGCCATCTGCCAGTGCCCAAACCGTCGACCGCGGCTCGCACTGCTCCCGCTACTAGACTGGCCCAGCCTGGCCTGGCCCGTCCGCTGCCGGGGCGCTGCCCCGCTCCTCTCCCGGGACAGTCCTCCTCCCGCTGCCAGTGCCGCTCCCCCTCCCGCCGCCACGCTGCCCTCTCGCCGCCACACTGCCCCTCCAAGGGCCCCGGCCGCTCCGCGCAGCGGAGCACAGCGGGGTGTGGGCACCGGCGTTTGAACTTGGGCTTAATTAATTAGTGTTTCAGCTCCCGCTCAGTCGTTCGGTGCAGGTGTCCGGTGCGAGCTAGCCTGTCCAGGCCGAGTTGCCAGTTCCGAGCGAATCATGCCTGGGAACGGAATACGAGCAGCCCCAAACAGGCTGGCGGGGGACCAGGGTCGGCGGCCAGACTAGTTCTTTATCGAGGTGCGCAACACTCAGGCGCCGGGCGTGAAGCAGACCAGGCTGGGAAGTGAAGTCCAGCAAGGAAGGGCGCCTGTGAAGGGCGGCCCTGGCTACGGCCAAGGGCCAATTGCCTGTGCCAGCTGCGCTCTCTCGTGGGAGCTGGGGCATTGCGAGCGCAGCCAGGGCTCGGGCGGAGAATTGACCTGGGCCGACTCGCAACTGGCCGGCCAGCCCAGCGGCTGGCTTAATATTTTGCTTGTTGCGGGCGCAATTTCGCTTTGGCCAGCGCCGAATTTTCTGCCCGTTGCTTTTTCGATCCAATCTGTGCGGGGCCCGTTTCGGACTCAAAATTTTTTTCTCTGCCTTGCCCTGTCCACCAACCGCATACAGACCGGCATGGAACATCTCCCAGGCCCTTATCCGACATACCGGGCCCAGAACGGCTTCTTACCCGTACCCAGATAGAGCCTGATGAGTATCACCTGCAATGGAAAGCATTATCTGGTTTGGGCTCCATGCATGGAACCGCCTATGCACGCACGACATACGTTCTAGTTAGTACTAGAACCGATGGATAATAAGCCCCCAAATCAAACGGAAATTTGAAACACAACCCTCCCTCAAATTAAAGATTGCTGTTTGCCCTCACAAATTAGCAATTACGACTCACTCCCGCCGCCTCCCTATCGATCCAGCTTGACGCCTCCCCAAGGCTGTACCCAGCCCAGCCGCTGCTGTCTCGCCTCTGCCCTGGCCCACCGCCATCGCCTGTCACACGACGACTGCCGAGAGCATCGCATATGGCCGTTCGCACTTGCATAACCGTTACGTGAGCCTGCTGGCCGTCTGCAGCCCACGTCCAAACTGCTTACCGGCTCCCTGGGTCCAACTCCTGGCCACTGGGCGACTGGGGCCCTTGGGCCATTCCGAGCTACACCTTCGGCGACTGGGGCGCTGCACCAGACCCCGTGGCTCCTCTCGCTCGCTCGAGTCGGGCCAGTCCGCCGGCCGGGAGCAGCAGCTCGCGAAGCGAGCACAGCGGGGTCTGAAGCAGCGCCCCAGCCGCCGGAGGCACATCGGGGCCACAGGGCCGGGCCCTCCTCGAGCTGTGCTCGAGGAGCCACGGGGTCCGGGGCAGCGCCCCGGCC
>JAKTSR010000057.1:0-62686 GCA_030580325.1 Sugiyamaella sp. yHKS617 | reverse complement strand
CACTGGGGGCACTGGGGGCACTGGGGGCAGCGCTCGCACTGCAAGCACAGCGGAGCCGCCTTCCTCCAGCCACCAGCCGGCCCCAGCTCCTGCTGGCACCGAGAGCGGTGCTCGACCGCCGAAGGCATGCCCGGCCCTGGCGGGTTGGTGCGCAGGTACGGTCAGCCACGCAGACGCATATGTGCGAATGTATCGTGAAGAGCGCGTTCCTGCTGCTTAATTAGACGTACGCGTTTGCTTGGGGACACACGACGAGAGACGAGCTTGACTGCCCACGGGAGAACGCGCGAGTCGAGTGCAATTGATCTGACCGCGCGAGAAATAAACAGCGCATTGACTATAAACCCGACGCCGGAGCAAACAGGTCACCAGTATCACTCACAGTATGGTCCTCCCACGCCTGAAATTCAAGACTGATCTGACGAAAGTCAGCGCTGGAAGCATGCTCGCTGAGCTGAAAGTGAGTGCGGACGCCGGCTGGGGGCTCGCCGGAGGCCGGGGTGCTGCCCCGAACCCCACTGCTCCTCTCGCTGCGCTCGAGGAGAGCTACTCCGCCGGGTACTTGTGCTCGAGGAGCACTGGGAGTAGTGCTCGCGAATCGAGCACAGCGGTGTCCCGGGCAGTACCGCTGCCACCGGAGGCGTGGCGTCGCCACGCGCTGATTGAGGCAATGAGTCTAACAGGAGCAGACGCTCAGCGAGGAGCTGTCGCAGTTTGGGCAGGATCAGGTGGATGTCAATTCGCTGAAGAAGGTGGCCAAGCCGCTGGCATCAGCGAAGTATCTCAACAGCAAAAACGCGGGCGTGAGAGCATACACTGCCTGCTGTCTGACAGACATTCTGCGCTTGTTTGCGCCTGACGCCCCTTACAAAATCAGCGAAATAAAGGTAGGTCCAGCACAGCCCAGAGTGGCATCAGGCAGCTGACAAGCCCCTGACAAGCCCCCTGGCAAGCCCGCCGGTAGCAAGCCCGGTATCAGCCCCTGGGAGTAGCCCTCCTCTCGCTACGCTCGAGGAGCCACGGGGTCCGGGGCAGCGCCCCGGCCGCCGGAGGCGGCGCACCCGAGCAAGAGACTGACGACTGGTGCAGGACATATTCAAGCTGTTCATCAAGGAGTTCGTGAACCTGGGTAATGCCGATTACGCGTACTTCAAGCAGCTGTACTACTTTCTGGAGCGGCTGGTGGAGACCCAGTGTATCGTGCTGGTCGGCGATGTGGACGGCTCGGAGAGCATGGTCGAGAGCATTTTCCTCACGTTTTATGAGGTGGTTGAGAAAGACCAGATTGAGGGGCTGGAGTTTCTGCTCACTGCGATTCTGTCGCAGCTCATCAACGAGCTGGAGAACCCGCCGAGAGCTATTACCGATATTATTCTGTCGCATTTGACCAGCGGAGAGCGTGGTGTGCAGGAGAATGAAAGGGAGAGCTCGCCGGTTACCGGCGGAGGCAAGAAGGGTAGGAAGAGCACCGACGGAAAAGGGTCAGCTGTGGCAGCGCGAAATACTGTCATTCCGCTGGTATCGCGAGGGTATAATGTGTCGAAGACGCTGTGCATGGATAATCTCGATATCATGACGCGTGTGGTGAACCAATACGTGGCGGACGAGCTGAATCCGTTCCTGCCAAATGGGTCTGGTGCCAATAGTAATGGCTTTGGGAACAGTGCAGGCGGTGATGGCAGCAGCGGGTCAGATGAGACGACGGAGAAAATCGACAAACTGGGGCATGTTATTGTTGCGATTTGGAAAGCGGTGCCTGAGCTGCTGGTGAACGTACTAGGACAGCTGGAACAGAACATGTCTATTGAGCATACTCCACTGAGAGCGATGGCAACACGAGTTGTGGGCGATATAGTGTGCTACGATGCAAGCAGGGTCAATTTCATTATTGAGTACAACACAATCTACAAGACATGGATAGGCAGATACAGGGACGTGAACCCCAAGATCCGAATAAACTGGGCTGTCACAGTGCCGAAGTTCGTACGCAGCCAAACCAACAACACTATTATCGTCGAGTCGGTAGTGCCGTTCCTCGGTCTGCTGGAAGATCCTGATGAGAAGGTGAGAATTGCTGTTTGCAAGGCCATTTCTAATGTCGATATCGACACAATTGCAACGACATATGCCAGTGCCGTTGCACAGCCACTGGCTCCTCTGGCCGACAGATTACGAGACAAGAAAAACCTTGTGCGGTTGGCTGCTTTTCAGGCCGTGGGTAAAGTCTACGACGAGGCCTATCTCCAGATCGCTGCGGGAAACCCGCAAATCTCTGATGTTTCTTCCTGGATTCCCTCGCATGTGCTGGGTCTGCTGTATGTGGATGACCTGGAGATCAACGAACGACTCGACTGGGTCATGTTCGACTATCTGTATCCGTTTGAAAAGATTGGTGGTGACGATTCTGAAGAGGCCACACTCGCTCGCGGTAGAAGACTGCTGACTGTTGTCAAGGCACTGAATGAGGAATCCCTGAAAGCATTTATTGCTATTAGTTCACGCCAGGTAGCCGTTGCCCGGTACCTGAATGCGTTTTTAGATTTTTGCAAACAGTATCACGACGCAGCCGGCACCAAGACGGGACTGAAGAAATCAAAGCAGAATGGCTCGACTTTGGACAAGGAAAATGGAAACCACCAAGCAGCACCGATTAACCGTGAGGAGCTCATGAGCAAAATAAATTCGCTTATAAAATGGATTTCCAGTGTGTACCCTGACTCGGCCAAGGTCTACGACCAATTAACGGCATTTGTGCAGGAAAACGACCGGCAAGCGTTCAAATTGTTTGGCATCTGCATCAATCCCGACAGCGACTACAAGGCAGTCTATGATGCGTACCGCGGATTCATGGCCCGCCTGTCGAAATCGCCCTCGTCGTCGACCTCTTCAGTACAGATTTTCAAGTCTATTCTCTACAGGTCTGCGTTCATCCTATTCAATAAGAGCAATGTATCGGCAATAATCCAGATCTCACGCTCTGCTACTGCCCAAGGTGCCATTAGTTTAAAAGATATCTCGCACGTGGTTCTCAAGGAAATAGCTGCCATTCAACCGGCTCTGATTCGCTCACAGTCACAGGAAATTGCTTCCATCATAGAGAGCGCCTCTCCCGGCAACGAAGGGCTGGTCGACACTCTTAAAACAGCCAAATTGCTCTTTGGCAAGTTTCCAGACTTGGTCCCGTCGTCACCCTCTGTGTGGACTTCACTTCTGAACATTGCCAAATTTGGCAGTATTAAAGAAGCGAAACACGCCACGAATGTTCTCGATTTCGCTCCTAAAAAGAATACTCTCCTGGCCAAGCTGGTCGAAGGTCTTGACACTGCTCTGTCTGGACCGTATGAAGAAGTGCCAGAGAACTTCTCCAGCACTTTGTCCTGCATTGCTCAAATGTATTATCATAACCCCCAGATCGTAGAGCCTTATTCAGGTCTGATCATCAATTTTCTCGTTCGAAACGTCCTTCTTGCGAACAACTCCAGACCTGCTAAAGAGGATGATCCAGGCTGGGTCGATGACGTTGACGATAACAGAGGGTCTTTGTTGGGCCGGATTGAAGGCTCTTCGGAGAGTGTTGGCAAATTAGATGAGTATTTGCAACGAAAGCTACTTGCACTGCGGATTATGGTCAATAGAGCCCGATCGCCTTATCTCGATGACGATTCGGCCGACGAAGTAGCCAAACCGATTTTGAATGTGCTGATGTCATTACTAGTGAACAACGGCGAGCTCAACAGCAAGGCCGAAGACACCCCACCGCACTATAAATCGCGTTTGCGACTAGAAGCTGGCATCAAGCTCGTTAAGCTGTCCCAGACAGGGCACTGCTTGAAACGAATTGGTCCCATGGAGCTTAGTATCCTCGGAGGATTGATCAAAGACAACCAATTGCAAGTACGCGATCGATTCATTTTGAAATTGACCTCTCTGCTCTCAGACGGATCAATCCCCGACCGCTTCCTGTGCCTCGTGTTTTTCATTGCTGGAGAGACCAACAAGACGCTCTCGGATTATTCTATTCGATGGATCAAGGCGAGATTTGCACGTCAGCTGCGGAGCAAGAACAACAATACCGTCCTCGAGCATGCGTTCGTAAGAGTATTACATGTCCTTGCCCATTCCGGAACCTTCGAAGACTATGAAGACGGATCGGACGATAGCCAGCTCCTGACTAGTCTCACACGCGCTGCAAAGTATATTATTTTCTATTTGAAACTAATTGCTACAGACTCGAACATCTCGCTGCTCTTCTACCTTGCACAGAGAATCAAGGAGTATAAAGATGTCGTTTCCCAGGACACCGATGGTGAGCCTTCATCTTCTGGCCTCTATACAGTTGCCGATCTGGCCCAGATGTGCATTTTGGAGCTCAAGAACGTGAAAGGCTGGGTTGTAGATACTTGGCCGGGCAAGGTGTCGCTGCCTGCTGACTCGTTTGAACTGATTGCATCTTCGACTGAGGCCAAGAAGGTGTTCGAGACGCTGAATATCCCTGAAAACATCGAGAAACAGCTTAAAGAGATCATCAGTAGAGAAATGCACGCTCATCACGCTAAAGCCAAAACCGAGTCCAATGACGCTGCCAATGGAAACGGCAGCGCAGCACCCAAGAAACGAACCAGTCTCGGCACTTCATCTGCAAAGACCAAGAAACCAAGAGGAAGAGCCGCCACGAAATTCAAGTCCCTGACACGCGCCACCAAGGAAAAACAGTCGATCACCCCCAGAAGGAGCGGCCGAGTCACTGGCAGGAAAGTCAACTACGCGGACGAGAACGACGACGAAGAGGACGAAGAAGACGAAGAAGAGGAAGAAGAAGACGACCCAGATAGCGAATCAGGCGAACAAACAGATGGAGATGAAGAAGACGGCGAGGAGAACTAGACGTAAAAATCCGACATCACCGGCCACCACAGGTCCTGCAGTTAAAATAATGATCTTAATATTCTGCCGAGCGCAGTTATAATGACCTCTTAATATATTGTAATCCTGCTCTTTTTGCTGGCCCAGCCTCGGGTGGGCCTCCGTCTGCACCGGGACGCTACCCCGCACCCGTAGCTCCTTTTGCTTCGCTCGAAGAAGGCTACTCCCGGGGTAATGTCGCTGGTATGGGTCCTCGCCGAGCTCGTGCTGCTCGCGAAGCGAGCACAACGGGGTCTGGGGCAGCGCCCCAGTTGCCCCAGGCGACCCAGCCTCCGCAGAGTTACGTTCATCCCCACCGAGTCAACCAGGCAGTGACAATGTGCCACGCGTTCGAGGACACGCCCTGCTACCGGGAGAGTCTCTACATGCCTCCGGCGTCATGAACACCTGGGCAGGCCGAGTGGCCCAGAGCGACAGGGCTTCGAGCAGCGCCCCGGTCGCCGGAGCCCAGGGAGAATCTGATGCAAAGGTTTCATTATGTTACAAAAAGATATTATTCAGAAACAGAGAGCACTGGTTGGCGGTTCAGGCATTCTGGTCGAGCAGGAACTTGACGAGCTTGTCTCTGCCCTTGATTCGCATGAGCTGCTTGATAGCGAGTAGCTGGTCACGCTCGCTGGCAAGGATGTCGTCTTCCACCGACGAGGTGCTAGTAGCCGCGTCTCTGTCGGAGTCGGCAATGGAACCTGCCAGGCTGCTTCTCGCACTGCCTCCATTAGCGCTCCTCACAGGACTAGGAGATCCTGGCTCTGTTTTGATATATTCGTAGTTCTCACGAGACACTGGAGGGTGTGGAGAACCAGCTGGTTCGTCCAGAGCCGCGGCGACAAGCATATCGATGTTCTCCTTGCCAAGAGCAATATTGACACTTTTGTCGCCCGCGGATTGCAGATAGCACAGGTCGCGAACCGCCTCACGTTCGTCAAGAGCCCTTGTGGCTAGCTCGTCGAGGGCAACGAGGATTTCCGATCTGACACTATCCGGATACGGCTCGTCGTACGACTCATGAACCGCATCTATGAAATCCAACTTGATTCCCCGAGATGGCAATCGATAGAGAACGTCGTTGGATAGAAAGAGTTTGTCGTTACTTTTATTGGTGCGAGAGGCAATACCGGTGCGAGTGTCGTAGTTGTCAAAAAAAGGAATGTCCTGTACAAAGCCCTCTTCCTCGTCGTCCGACGAGTCAAGAACGTCGATATTGCCGTCGTTCTTGAACCCGCGGTTCAACACCGTGTCCACTACCTTGTATTTACGGGACTTCCGAGGCAGCTTCGCAGCCTGTTCAGCGTGGTTCGGGCACTTCCACCGCGAGCCAATAGTCCAAGCCGGATACGGTAGGCAGTCTACATGCCAGTTCAAAGGACAGGCATCGCAAGTCACCATTGTCCCCTTTAAAGGCGATTGATGACAGCGGTAGCAGAGCCTGGGTCGTCCGTTTTTATCGAGCAGCTTGAGCGGGTCGCTGTCATCCTTGGTTACTGACTTTGGTTTATTCACCTTGGGGATCTCGTCCTCATACTCACCAAACTGGTTCATACTGACACCTTCGAACTTTTCGCGGATGTTCTTGGGCAGCTTATACTGTACTGGGTTGCGCCGTTCAAGCTGGTTGAGAAGCTTGCTAAACAGACCGTTTCGGTAGGGGGTTGGAGGGTTCCGTCTGGTATAACATTCGTTACAGTACCACTCGTCATCCGGAAGGTTGTCTTCTTCAAGTGGTGGGTTTACACACGTGAAGTGGAAAGATCTGGGACAGGTCTCACAGCAGAGAAATTTGCCCAGACCTCCACAGGCTGAGCAATAGTCGTTATTAGTCTAGTTCTGTTAGTAGTGCAATCGAATATCAGGGCACAGCAGACGCTTACAATTTCTTCTTTCGCTTGCGACTGTTGCTGTTGCTGCTGTTGTTGCTGCTGTTGCACCTGCAATACAGCCTGTCGTGGCTCCTTTGGCTGGGCGTGGTCCTTCTGGAGCTCACCGAACCCGAACGGGTTCTCGCGCACTTTCTGAGGACTTCTATTGGGCTGTTAGTATTCTGTAGACTTGGGGAGTCCGTTTGAAAGCCAAGGTAAGCTAGGGATTACGTACAGCGTGATTTTCACTTTTTTCGTTTTGCGCTCTTTGGGTGGTGGGGTGGATCCCCGACCGTTCTTTCTGGGTGTGAGCTTCTGTTGAGAAGGCTGTAGATCAAGCTGTGATGTTGGCGGCGGAAGGGACGGCGTGGCCACTTTTCGGTTGTAAGTGCCGTTGTTAGGTGCTGGGCTGGACGAGGGGTCACGACGAGTTCTGGAAAGACCAAGGCCAAGGTCTTCTTTGGCCTTCTCATAATAATTGATAGTCTGCTGTTTGTTGAATCGCGACGATCTTCGAACGTCGCTGGTCGATGCTAATGTGTTGAATAATTCAGTTTTCAGTCTAATCTTGAACTTTTCTTCTTTTTCGTTGGTGGTTGTCGGCAATGTTCCGTAGGTTTCGCTTGGTCGACTGGCTTCATTATTAGCCACGCTGTATGTAGTAGGTTGCACTGTAACAGCAGGATTCGACGGAATCGGAGTCGATGAAGGTGTCGTGTCGTTGGGCAGTGGGCTCGAACGAGAAAAATCAGAATACTCTTCCTCAGGCGTCACAGTCCCACTCAATCCAGTCGATGTAAAGCCTGAACTATTAGCTCCATTGAGACCATTGCCGGGCTTGAGCGTACCATTGCTGGAGCTAGTCCCGTTGGCAGCATGAGTCGCCCCTAAAGACTCTCGTGGTTTCTTTGCCTTTTTCGATATGCCGCCATGGTGACTGGTACCAAGTCCGAATGCATTATGGTTGGCAGGCGGTAGCGAGCCAATAGGATGACCACCAACAGCAAGAGGAGAAGCCACTGGTGGTTCTTGCCAGTCCTCCGGCACCATTTTAAATCTGGAGCCCGAATGTGCGTTGGTTAGAAGATGAGGGCAGGAACAGAAGTGTGAAGGGCAGAGAAGAATTCGTGGCAATGGAGAGTGTATGCAGGATGGCGAGGACAACTATTACTAATGACAATCCTAGTATGTGGTCGATACGAGAGGCAGCAGAGCAAACAAAAAACGCGAACAAAAGATAGATGACAACAAAAAGTAGGTCAGAAAGACAATAATGACGCTTTCAATCACACAGAAGGTGCCAGATAGATAGACACACTCGTAGAACAATAAATATCAAAACACACCGCAAGTCATCGATCAGCTGCGTGCAACGTGCAAGTGATAACTGCAAAATGAAGCGGAACCTTTGCCGAGGACGCCGGACTGACGGAATGGACAGGGACACACGAAAGGTCGTTACAGACGTGGTTTCGTTGTAATCGGGCAGCACTTCAGTATTCACGGTGAATAAGAAAATCCAGAGAGCGACAGACAGGAGATTGAGATCAATAGTCACCAGCAGCAACAAATAGGGATCAGAGAAAGCAGTAACACAGCTGAAAGCAGCAGTATAACAAGAAGAACAAATAGCAGGCCCCAATGATCCAGACCAGTCAATAAATCCAGAAAACGAACCAGAAAATCAACAGTTCAATTTGAGGTTTACAGGCGCGACGGGGGAACGTGAAACGGTCGAACGGAAAAAGCTCTTGCAACAGGACGACAGAATCAATCCCAGAAACTATCAGAGAATACCAGAATCCCAAGAAAAGGACCAATCAAGTGTCAGGGCCAGAGAGATGTTTGCTCTGGTGTTCAGGTATCTGGAGACAAGCGCGTACTGGGCAGGCAGGCACTTGCACTTTGCGCACCGCACAAGGAGGCAAGGGTACGCACCTCTGATAACTCCAACAGACCTGGCGAAGGAAGAAGAATCAGGGACAAGGCCGATTCTAGGAAATCTGGCCAGACGGGAACGTGACCAGGGGATTCTTGAATAGGGGAACCACTAAAGAAATGTGTTAGTTGGATTGCAGAGTGAAAAAAACCAGGTTTACCCCCCAGCAGAAGTTGCAGAGCAGAATGCACCACGCGCACGCAGTGAGGATTTAATACTGAGGAATCCAGCACGCGCTCGTGCAGAAGGCCGGTTTTACGGGTTGTCGGTAACTCCTCGAGCAAGTACCCGTAGAGGCGCAGAGGTACAAATACGTAGAACTGTAAAAATATGTCTCTAAACTCCGCCCACGAGCGGGCTCCACGACGTGAGGGTTGGCCTCCGGCGGCCGGGGCGCTGCCCCGGACCCCGCTGCTCCTCGAGCTTCGCTCGAGTCGGGTCGCTTGCTCCGGGTGCCGGTGGGTGGGTCGGTGGATTGTGTCCTGTATCTGTAACCGTCTATTGGTCCATTCCTCTGCTAGAGTGATTCTGATGTGTCCGGAGGCAAGGATGAGACTTTCTTCTAGATCCTGACTTTACCCCAGGCCCTAGAGATAACACACTACGTCCTGGTTATGGCAATACGGATGTATCCAATATCTAACGCACCCTACGTCATGACGACGGGAGCATTTATACCAATCTCCTCATTCGAGCGGTTTCCTCCTAATTCAACCTTCCGGCCCACCAGCCCTGACAGCATTTTTTTCTTCAGCCCACAATGTTGGGAGAATACCTTTTTATAAATCGGTTAGACAGGAACGTGTTGATGAGCTTAGCAAAAGCGTTTACCCCATCACTTCTCTAATATCCAACTAATTTTTTTGCAGCAACACTCGCAGCTTCTGGTGGTTAGTCTGGCTTCATATTCTGGCCAAAGATGCCATAAGCTCGCTGAAAATAATCTATTCGTCATTCATGCCTGGAACTGAAAACTGGGTCGCCGTCGCCATCTGGTCCGTCTTTTTGCATATTCTTCTTGCTATTTATTAGCCTGCTTCATCTCTTACTAGATGATAGTGATCCTTCAAAAATTCGGGATCACTCTAAATAGAAGACAAAAAATTAATACACACCCGGTATTTCATTTTGTCAGGCTTTTCTGCGATGAGTAAGTAGTATACAAAAAAAAAGGTCAATTTACTCATTGGACTGACAGTAAGGAATACCAATCGAGCCGGCTTCAGAGGATTGTTAGAAGCACTGCAGAGCTCTCTGAAAGGGAGGCTCGTCCTCATCAAGAGCTACACAAACTCCAGCCCGCCAAATATATGATATTATTGAAAGATGACCAGGACCACAATAAGGACATGGCGGGTGGTTACCAAACTACCAATATCCCTTGAACAGTGGAAGGGCGTAATAGTAGAAAGCTGGATCCACAGCGCGAATACCCGGGGTCGATTATCAGCGGTCTTTCGGCATCCATTCTCATCAGCAGGTACATACCACTATCCGACAACTGCTGGACACGAAAGTACGAAATTATCTCTCTCACAGGGAGATGTGTGGCCGCCCTCCTCGAGCGCAGCTCCCGGGGAGGGTTCGCGGCCGGAGGCCATGTGATGAGTAGGTGGCCGTGCGAGTAGATTTTACAGATATGGAGGATGCGCAGAGCTTAGGCCGAGGCGGGCTCGGTGTCGGCAGCAGCCTTCTTCTTGTTCTTCTTGGAGGCCTTGAGAGGCTTGGAGAGCAGGTCGAGCACGGCCTCGTCGGTGATCTTCTTTTCGGACTTGATTTTGGCAAAGTCAGGGGTGACGGGGCCGGCGAACTTGATAGTACCGGTCTTGGTCAGGGCAATGGTGGTGAAGAACTGCACCACAGTCTGGCCCTCCTTCTCGTAGACAACTTCGTAGGGGATAATGAGGCCGTGGTTCTGGCACTCTTGCAGACCCATGCGGGCCTTCTTAGCGTCGTCGAGCGAGCGCAGCGAGAAGGGGAAGCTACCGGCCTTCTTCTGGACCTCGGAGAAAGTAGCACGCGAGGTTCTCAGCTTGAGTTGGTAGGTGATATCAGCCTTCTTGTAAACGGTGGTGGGGGTCTCTTCAGGGCGCGACTTACCATCACCGGTCGAGACAAGGATGTCAACACCGTAGACCTCGCCCTCTTCGAAAGTGAAGGTCTCGAACTCCTTACGCTGGGACTCAGAAGGGTTCAGAATGATGCGCTTCTTGCCATCAACCACGTTACGAGACTGCTCGTTGGAGAGCATGCCCTCCAGAGCCTTCACACCGTACTCGGCAGTGACCTTGTCGACAATCTTGGTAACGTCCCAGTTCTTGTTGCCAGGCTTGATAGTACGAATAGCAGCCTCAGTAGCGTACCAAGCAGCGCTGATGGCATCAGCCACTGGGCCAGAAACCTCACCACCACCAACAACAACGGTGTCACCAACAATAGAAGCGAAACCGTCGACCTGAGCACCCAGAGTGATCTTGACAACATCGCCAGCCTTGAGGGTGATCTCAGCCTCCTTGTCAGTAGGCAAAGGAGACAAGTGGGCAACAACATTGTTAGGCGAGACCGAGGTGGGGAAAGCAATGCCCTTGATAATGTCCTTCTTGCCCTTGTAGATCTTAGCAGTCTCCTCCAGCAACTGACGGTCGCCCTCGGTAGTCAGATCAATGATCTTAGCACCCTCGACAGCCAGAGTCTTGATATTGGCCAGTACCCGGGCCGAGATGTCGCCGGCCGTCTTGTACTTGGTGACGACGTCGGAGTTGGAAAGAGAGTAATCAGCTGCGCTTGTTAGCCCTCTGTCGGCACGCGATGGCCTGTTGCGCCTCCGGCGGCCGGGGCACGGCCCCGGACCCCTTTGCTCCTCTCGTTCCGCTCGAGGAGATCCCCATCGCCCATTGGCCGTTTTTGGCGACTGATCTGGCCGAGTCCTTGTCCGCTCTTGGGACCGAACGCTCGCGAAGCGAGCACAGCGGGGTCCCGGACAGCGCCCCGGCCGCCGGAGGCACGCACACACCCCCAAAGCGACCCAATTGGGCCCCGCCGACCGCTACTTACGCTCGGTAGACATGTTCAATTGCAGGTAACGAGTGAATCGCAGGATGCGATCTCTTCCCCGCCTGATCTGGCTCTTGTCTCTGAAAAAATGCCCGCTGAGCGGGTTAGGGTGCATCACGTGATATCGAGTGGAGTGCCTTTGGCGACCGGCTCGCTGTCTTGGACCCCGCTGTGCTCGCTCTATGAGCGCTGTTCCCAGGAACAGGAGTTGGTCTCGGGAGCTGCCGGCTGGGATTCTCTTCTCGCTCCGCTCGGGAGCAGCAGGGTCGGGGGCGGCCGCCGGAGGCGCACCGCATGTTGAAGTGGCCGTGTTCAGCCCTGCTATTTATTGGTTACCCATTGGAGCGATCATAGAGAGGGATATCATTCTGGCCATGAGCTCGCCCCTGGCGAACGCGGGCAGATTTTCAGGGGTTGGCGAGGCCGGCTTCCTGGCTTGTCTGAGAAACATGGTGGCGGCGGAGCGGATAGAGATTGGGCAGCGCTGCTGGTCACGCAGGGTCCTGCGGAGAAGCCACTCGGTGCATGCGATGTCGTTCTTGCGGCAGATTTGGAGGACCATGTCTTTGAGCGGGATGGGCCCTCTGTACCCGTCGTGGTGGAGGTACTGTGTGAATTGTGCAGTGCAGGCGATGGCCGCTTTGTTGTTTCCGCAGCACTCGTAAAGAGCGAGCTGGTATCTCGGGCGGATTTCTGCGTTGAGCGCGGTCCACCCGCCGTTCGCCTCGAAGTACGAGACATCTTTCTCGTACCATGTTGCGACAGTTTCCTGAAAGTTGGCGAGACCAAAGTCGAACTCGAGTCCTAGGTTAAGATCGAGGAATCCGTGAATAGCCAGCCGAAGATATAGCGAATCGAGAGAGCCAATGGCCGCATCAAGACTGTTCGTGCCGTCGGCTACCCGTTTCTGCAGCTGCTCGAGGTACTCGCGAACCATATAGAGCCTGTCGAACCCATCTTCTTCGGTGTCGTGCCGGTCCACGCACTCGACCTCCTTGTTGCTGGTGGACTCCATGTCGTTGTTGCTGACACACCGCTCTCCCATTTTTTTTGCTCTATCGTGTCGGGCAGAAGGGGCGTTAAAAATAGCCGACTATGGCCATAATTTTTTCACATTGCTCTCGTCATAAGCCATAAGCCATAATGATACGTGGGTGGGCGTGCCTCCTGCGGCCAGGCTCTCCTCCCGGACCTGGTTGTTCTCGCTGCGCGAGAAAGCCGAGTCCGTGAAACTCGAGCCGCCAGAGGCACTTCCCCAGACCCCGGCTGCCGGAAGCGTGTTCGCAGTCTCTTCGAGGTCTAAAGTGCTATCAGGCCACCTATCATCCTACTGGTGTTCCGGAGACAAGTGCGTACATGCCACTCCTTTCGGGCTATAGAAGACGTACGCGGGTCTTATATTTTCGCTCAGGGCCCTCCGGGCTCCTCGTCGAAATAGGTCGGACTCATTTGGCGTCATCCATGAACCATATATCCAGAAATTCGCTTGCGAGGTCCAGAATCGCCTGCACATAGAGCGTCTCCGAAGATCGCATTGCTTGTGTACTTTAGCCAACCGATTTTTCTATGAAGCAATATACGCAGAATTTTAATGGATGTTTTCGAAACCTTCGATTTCTACATCTACCCCGTTTAATCCGCTAACCAATTAAACCTCTCGCTTCTGAATCTGATTATTTACTACTATCTGAGGTAACGATGGAACTACAAAGGAGCGAGAGAGTGTGGGGATATTTTGCGATTACACTCGATACAAATTTTAGTTTTTGTACGGGACCAGGTTGTAAAACATCTCGCCCACATATATTCGTGACTTGCTCTTCATATCCTAATGTGCCATTATACTTGCCGTATTTCATTTTCCCTACAAATTCGGCGGCGCTGTCTTGTCGAAACCACACCTCTTCCACATACAAAATACGAGTTCCTTCAATGCTGTTAAGTCATTATTGTCTCAAAAAAGGACAAGTCTTCCTCCCGCCATGTTTCAGCTTTGTCTATTAGATTGGGAACCTCAACAAACCATACAACTGCAGCCTGCCGTAGAGATCTCCAAGCAATCGACGGCCTTCTCGACGGTATTGGTGCCTTTGGTCATACGCTTTTCCAGCGAGGCAAGGTATTCGGTTTCAAAGCCATCGTATTCTATCTTCTGATGGTCAATTCACCATCGGGGGAAAAACCTAATTTGAGGACGACCCAGAGATACGAATGATTTATTTTATACATAAAGCATAAGCTGAGTTTAACCGCGGGGAACTGAATATTATAGCTCAGGTTTCAGAGCGAGTATAATAAGACAGCTGTCTAGCATAATTAACAGGCATAGGACACGATTTGTTTAAAGGGAATTGGTTTTGTGGCTGAATTTCAAACGAGTATGTATAGAATAGTTCAGAAAGCTTATATGAGTCTGGTTTAGGGAAGGAAATTGATTTATGGACTCACGATAATTCTTTGTTGTAATAACTTTCCAAGGTCTGGATCTAAATTTGTCTTGATTGCTGAGTTTATGGTGTAACTGAGAGCCTATCGAGGGAGACCCATATCACTTTTTTTTAATATTCCCTCTCGCCTTCTCTCTTGCCCTTAGCTCTTCTCTCTTGACTATCTTGTAAAACATCTCACCAACACTTTGAACGGTTAAAGGATCATGTTGTTCAATTCGTCCGATCACGTGAAGGCCATTGTGCTCACATATATTCCTGACTTCCTCGTCATATCCTAACGTGCCATCATACTTGCCGAACTTGATTTTTCCTACAAATTCAGCGGTACATGCAATGGCCGTCCTATTGTAACCACACCAAATGGTTAGATCTTCCACATATGTCTCGCGGAATTCATTCAATGCTCTCCAGCCGTGATCATCTTCAAAAAACGCCAAGTCTCTCTCCCGCCAGTTATTATAGATATCGGTCATTTCAATAAATTTATACGACCCCAACCTGAGGTATAGAGTCTCATACCAAGCGGCGGCCCTTTCGACAGTATTGGTGCCTTTGGCCATGCGCTTGTGCAAGCAAGCCAAATACTCGCCGACAAAATGTATGGTCTCAAAACCATCGTTTTCTATCTCGTCAAGGTCGAATTCAACATATTCGGCATTATCGGGGGGAAAAATCCCATCTTCACAATTACAGATTTTGCCCATCTCCTCTGCTGTTGATTGTTGCAAGTTGAAGTGAGAGTTTTTCCGAGCGGATTAGGGGCCTCTTTATACGCCGGCCGACCAACTATTAACTTTATGCACACACAAAGTATGTGCGCCTAAGTTGTGTGCATGTATTCCAGCTTATGTCAACCCAGAGTTTGAGCGGCCCTGGAACAAAGGGCGAGGTAGAAAACTGAAAACTGTTATACCAACGGCGGGTTGATGGCTTTAGGAAGGCGCTGCAACCCCGCGGAGATTCTCGCTACGCTCGAGTCGAACCACTACCAGGGTGGCGGACAACTAGGGCAGCAAGTACAGAATCGCAACTAGGGCAGCAAGTACTGCGATTCTGAGTAGAGTTTTACCGCCCAAGGCACGCTCGTCCACCAGGGGCTAACTCAGGGGTAACCGTGCATTATCGGTTATCTTTTGACGCAAAGGGTAGTGATGGGCACGCTCTGAAAAATAACGTAGCCGTGCTGATTGGGTCATATCTGGGATCGACCGAGATAAGCCTTGAGGCATATAGTCACGCTAGAGGGTATATAAGGAAGTCTGATTCCTCTGTGCCTATCTGTTTCATTCTCCTGGGGTCAGTGCTTGCTATTTTATTTATAATGCTGTCTGCTGGTCGTTTAATACCGAGATTTCCTGCTGGTTCTTGTGCCGGAGACGCTCTTAAAGCTGCTGCTAATAGCAGGTTCTTCTCGTCAAGCAGGCTGATTCTGGTAGCAGACAAATCGAAATACGTTCCTACTTCGGGCTCCTATCCGCAGGGATATAGAGTTGGTGCCATTCACTGCGGTGTCAAGAAGAATGCCCAGGCCCTGGATTTATCTGTACTGGTTTCCGACTCTGACTGTTCAGGCGCTGCTGTGTTCACCACAAACATCTTCCAGGCTGCCCCGGTCCAGATCTCCAAGAAAGTTCTCTCCAGCACTCAGGGCAGTGGTATTCGTTCGATTGTGGTCAATAGTGGGTGTGCCAATGCTGTTACTGGCGAAGGTGGCTTGAAAGATGCCGAGGCCATGGTCTACACCACTGATAAGGCCGTCGGCGTGACGTCCGGCCCTGCTTCGCTGGTCATGTCGACTGGTGTCATTGGTCAGCGATTGCCCATTGATAAGATTCTCAAGGGAATTCCCTTGCTTGTCGAGTCTCATCTCGGCACTGATCACAATGCCTGGGTCACCTGTGCTAGAGGTATCTGTACAACTGACACCTTCCCAAAGCTGACATCCAAGGAATTCTCTATTGGATCCAATACATATCGCATTGCCGGTCTCGCTAAGGGTGCTGGCATGATACATCCTAACATGGCCACCTTGCTGGGATTCTTTGTAACAGATGCTCCTGTCTCACAGGATGCTCTCCATGACGCTCTCAAGTATGCGACCGACCGCAGCTTCAACTCCATCAGTGTCGACGGCGACATGTCTACCAATGATACCATTGCTGCTCTGGCAAACGGTGCTGCTGGAGGTCCTATCATTACGAAAGACAGTCCCTCGTACGAGGTTTTACGTTCTGTGATCACCGACTTCGCCGAAGAGCTGGCCCAGCTCGTGGTTCGTGACGGCGAGGGTGCGACAAAGTTCGTTACTATCAAGGTGGAGGACGCTCTCAATTTCGCAGATGCCAAAAAGGTTGCTTCATCCATTGCTACCTCGTCACTGGTAAAGACCGCCCTGTACGGAAAAGACGCTAACTGGGGCCGAATCCTGTGCGCCACCGGCTATGCTGGCGTACCCGTTGAGCCATTCAAGACGAGTGTGTCCTTCATTCCCACAGACGGCACCAGCGAGTTGAAGCTTCTCGTCAACGGCGAACCCGAGCTAGTGGACGAAGATCGTGCCAGTGAAATCCTCGCTCTTGAGGACCTCGAGATCAAGGTCTCGCTCGGCACCGGCGGCGGGGCCTCGGCCAAGTTCTGGACCTGCGACCTTAGCCACGAGTACGTCACTATCAACGGCGACTACCGAAGCTAGACACTGTGTCTGTCCTCTGTCCAGTCGCATGTCGTACAGATGCCTTTTCAGGTCAGTGCTATATTCCACTAGATATCTTTACAAGACCGCTCCTGCGCCTCCGGCAGTCCTGGTGCGCTGGCCCAGACCCCGTAGTGCTCCGCTTCGCGGAGCGCAGCCCCCGGTGGCTTTCCCCCCGGTGCGCTAGTACGAAAGTCCAACGTACCTTGGCGCCGCCTCCACAGGTCTGTATACAGCATCGCTAATAAATAATACGTCAATAGACAGGGGCGTGGTACAGCATGCGCACGTCGTTGAGGAAGCGACGTCCCGTGCGTAGCCTGACGGCCTCGCGGGCGAGCTCCTTGTACCGGCCAGAGAGACTGCCCACGATCTCGTTCAGGTTCCTGTCCCACGAGTCGTTTTGCGACCGCACACGAAGGACAGTCTGTCGGAAGTAGGCGCCGACAAAGGCCAGGATGACCAAGGCAAATGGACGGTACTGGCGAACTTTGCGGCGATATTCATTTGAGACACCGTAGAAAAAAGCCATGAGTGGGTACATGTTGTTTATCCTCTTTGCAAATGAGGCAGCCTTCCATAGATCGTCCAGAGCCTCGTCGTATATCCTACGCTCATCAAAATCGATATCAAGCTCATTCAGAGCCTTGAACAGGTAGTCTATGAATTCAAATCGAGTTCCTCGAAGCTGGGCTTCAAATCCCACCTTCGAGAACTCGGGCTCGTAGTCCTGCATGAACAGGACACTGACAAACGAGCCTCGTAGATATGTTCGGTAGGTCTCGAAAAGAGCGGTGTTCCCTTGAGCGATACCCAGTAAATCTGCTTGGCCAGTTTTCGATACGATTGGCACAATGTCAAATTCGGCAATAGAACAGGCCACAATTAGGTATGAGGCCAGAATGAGCTCAGTCGGATTATGCGTCGACTTGTCACAGGCAATTTTGTCTCTGAATGAAGTCAGAGAGTTGTGGAAATACAAGCGCTTCGGCAGTGTCTGGCGAGAGCTATTATCGCCAAGAGAAGGCAGCTTTTCTAAAATATTGGCGGAAAAAGCGCAAATACAATCGCGCACTAACCTGGACTCAAGAGCAACTTGAAACCCTCCCGTTCTCCACATTTCAACAATAGAAGGAACTCCTAGAGAGCAAACTCTTGAAGCATGCCGTAGGAAGAAGTCGAGGTAGTACATTTCTTTCGAAGAAACATGAGGCACCGAGCTGATTCTCCGAGTCATGATAGTAGGCATCGGGAGTATTTCTACCACATTGCCGCCGCCATTCAAAAACTGCTCGACATCAAATGAGGAGGTGGCTGATGAGACCACGGGCAGCGGTGTGGTTTCATCAGAATCGTCGTCGTCTAAAATAATGAAATCGTCGCTATGGCTAGCAGGCCGGCTGTTCTTCATCTCAGTCTGTGCAACCGAGTGTGTCAGCAGTCGAAGTTTGTCGAGATTATCGGTAAATTCCCAAAGATCAGGGCTGTATTCTTCCGGTTCAATCGGCAGGCCAAAGTCGACAGTGTCGAGGATTTGTGATTCCATTTCCAGCGACACAACGTCATCTTTGACACAAGCGTTTCTTGTCTCTGCTTTTGACACATCACAGTGGCCCAGCCCACCAGCGTCTGAGTGAGACACGATGTAAATGCCGTCCGCCGTATTGATCTGGGTGGTGTGGGTGTCGTCCAGTATTCGGACCATTCCCAGATGGACGTTCATATCCTTGTTCACCGAACCGTCCACTACTCCCTCCGGAGACCCGCTGGAACTAGCTGTGCCACTCGCACAATGACTCGCACTGCCACTCTTGTTCGCGAGGGCGAGCGTTTCAGCACCGGCTTTACCTGGCTCTAATACCGCATTTGGACCGGTATCGCCTGCTCTGGCTCGCGACCCAAAGCTCTCCACAATGACAAACTTCTTTTTCCTCGTGCGCGACCTTGGCTTCACAGGCGGCACTGCCCGGTACTCGCATGTCCGGTTTGTTGCCACACAGTACTCACACGAAGGCTTATCCTCGCTGCACTGCCAATGTTAGTCTCGTTCGCCGACACGCCTCCGGCGGCCGGGGCGCTGCCCCGGACCCCGCAGTGCTCGCTTCTCGAGCATTCGCAAGTGGCTTTCTGATAAAAATGTATCTCCTGTTCAAAAGAAAACGAGTATATCCAGGACAACAGGCAGTGATGGCCCTCTTCAGATTCGAGTAGCATCAGCCACGCAGGTCTCATTCATGCTCACAGCGCAGGACTCAGCGTGACTTTTGATGAGCTTCTCAGTCCCCAATTATGAATCATGACATCTGTAAATCCATCCGCCATCGCTACCTCGCTGTTCGCTGGACATCTAACAGCTAGACATTCGTAGATCTCACTGACAATACACCCGCTGCTCTTCTACCCGCTGTCCACTACCGGTCTTCCTGGCCCGGCCAGGCTTCGCCAGGCTCTGCTTACCTTTATCCGCAGCCGCTTGCAAGAAACGCAGCCAAGTCGCGACTTCTTCTTCACCGGTGGCTTTCCTGTTTCCGACATCAGGTTGCGTGTTTCAACTATCAGCAGATCCCAGCTACTATCCAGACTAACTTCGTATGACACTTTCGTGCGTGTCTTCTGCTCTCTTCTTCCACTCCAGTGGTTAGCGCGTGGGTCACAAATGTTCTCCTCAACAACCAAAGCTCTGCTCTTGAATCATGAGCATACCTGGAATATTCGACATGCAAGATCCGATGAAGCTGCAGACAAGCAGGCAGTGCGGATACGGCACCGCCGCTAGTACAGATACCCTCAAGTGCGTCCGGAAACCGATTTTTTCCAGCAATCAGCGCACGCCAGAACCTCCCGTCCTTCTGCTTCTCGACATCCACATATCCGCCACACAGGATACTCGACCCTCGTGAACTGGCCTTTAATAGCACTAATCTCTGTTCCGCCGATCTCTGCTGACATGCACGTCAGTCCCTGCGTCTGTCTGAGACATTTCTGTATCCTGGAGCTCCGCTTTGGAGAGGGAGAAACGCCGCTGGTTCGCCTCCGGCGGCCGGGCGCTGCCCGGACACGTGGCTCCTCGAGCTGCGCTCGAGGAGGGCCACTCCCATGTGGCCCGGGTGAAGCGTTTGTTCCACGCGGGCCCTCCCTCTGGCGACGACTGCCGAAATCGCAAGCAACCTGCCAGCGCCTGGCGGCGACCAGGAACCCCTGGGTCCCTCCGGTCGAGGACCCTTCTCAAGCGGAGCTCGAGGAGCGACGGGGTCTGGGGTAGCGCCCCGCCTGCCGGAGGCACGTCCAGGGTTCCTGGGTTCCTATGGTCGGGGCCCTTCTCGAGCGGAGCGAGAGGAGCAAATGGGTCTGGGGCAGCGCCCCAGCCGCCGGAGGCATATTCAGATCACGCGGACCCCTACTCGATCAGAGCATGAGGAGTCACAGGCTCTGGGACGCCCGGCTGCAAGAGGGAGCAGGGTAGGCACACAGATGTCTTAGAGCTATTTAGCAGCCACGGGAGGCGAGGGAGAGACGGCGGGAGCAGTGCTGGTCGAGGGCTTGGAGTCCTTGTTGTTGTTATTGTTGTCCTTCTTGCCACGGTACTGTTTCTTGGACTTGTCATGCTGCTGGTCCTGTTTGTCGGGGTTGCCAGTCGAGTCCTGGGCGAGGTAGTTCTTGAAGGTGTTGCGGATGAAGAAGTCAGCGAACTTTCGGGCATCCTTGGACTCGGCCACGTAGATGAGGTTGTTCTCGAGCGCGATATCGATGTCCGACACGTTGACACTGTCGCCGTCCAGCAGAGAGCCGCCGGATCGCTTGGTCTGCTTGTTCTTGATCTTGAACGAGACGAGCGCACTTCGTAGCAGCTCGACGTCGGTCTCCATGAAGCCCGACAGCTTGCCGATGTCCATGGTCGTATACAGGTTGAGGTAGTTCTTGAGGGTGTAGCCCAGGTTGGCGGTCTTGACGGTCTCGAGGAAGATTTTCAGGTGGTGCTGCAGGGGCTCGACATTGAACTCGGGGTGCTCAAAGTCGGGAGGGGTGGGCGAGATGAACTTCGGTGCGGCAAACACAAACAGCTCTTCGAACGATTTGAGCGCGTCAGGGCCGCCGCGGTTCATCTTGGAAAGCTGCTCGCCGTACTTCTCGCGCAGAACACTATGGACAATGTCCTCCAGTCTGGTGGGACATAGGGCCACGCAGATGGCCAGAAGAGCGTACATCTGGTCCGACTTCTTGTTGACATTGTCAAACTGCGCATTGCGGTTGATGTTCTTGGTACGCGCGTTGTACCAGAGAATGCTGGAGAACGCGTCAATGGCATCAGCGTATCGTCTCAGCATCAAGTAGCAGAATCCGACGTAGTAGTAGGTGGTGAAGTGAGCACCGGGGACACGGGCAAACAGAGCCTTCTTGCTCAATTGAACGTCCTCCAGCGTCTTAAGAGCAAGCGCATAGTCGCCCAACAGAGTGTGAACACGCAACAAGCCGATTAGACTGAAGTAGCCAAGGGTGTTGTAAAGAGGCTTGGAACCAAAAGGACCGGCCACTTGGCTGGCGTCTTGGCCGTTCTTAGTGGCTCTCAACTGAGCAGCCGTATTGGCTTTACCAGCAAGCGAGTAGAGAACATTGAGAACAGGGTAGGCACCCCACACACCGACATTCTTCTCCAACAGCTCCAACTCAGCCTGAGAAGCATTGCCCTTCTTGATGATACGAGATCGGAAAATGGAAAACGAGTTGAACTGGTAGATGAACTCGTCAATCATGTCCCAACACCACTGGATAGGCAGCTCGATGTCAGTGGGGGTCTCGGAATTGATGATGAAATCAAATAAAGTGCAGTAGTTGTGGTACGAGTCCAGCTGCTGCTCGATGTTGGGCTGGCCCTTGGCGTATAAATGGCGGTAGTACAGCTCCTTGTAGAACAACAGGAACGTCTGGTCATTATTGACAAGAGGAGCCACGGCAATCTCAGGAGATGGCCAAGGGAGGTTCTTGTAGAACTTTTCAGTCAGCTTGCGGAACGCATTGTCGTAGCAGTACAGCAGTCCGTGCACGTTCTTCTCGTATAAACACTTTTGGAAGTACAGAATGAACTCCTTGATGGCCTCGGGCACGTAGGCAGCCTTTCTGGCAGCCTCCATCAGCGCCTCCTGCTGGCGCAGCAGGGCAGCCTCGTCGTACACATGCTCGCCGACGGCAATGGTCTCGTTGCCAGCCTCGAAATCGTCGTACTCGTAATCTTCCATCCTCAATGACTGCCACGGGTACCGTATAGTCCTGATCTGTATTGAAATTTTCCGCTCGCTTCATGGCGTGCGTCCTAGTTTTTTCATCATGCGGCGTGCGGCTCTCTGGGTGTGCGCCTCCGGCAGCTGGGGCGCTGCCCCAGACCCCGTGGCTCCTCGAGCGGAGCTCGAGGAGGGCGCGGAGTGCAGGGGCCGGTGGTGTTGGCGCTGCTTATGAGCCGAGGGCCGTGCGTGGTGGGAATGCGGGTGCACCGCGAAGCACTGTGCCGGAGCAACGCCGGGAACATCGCCAGAGACTCTGGCAGACCACACGGTACGTGAAGGCCTCAAGTTCCGGCCGAGACTGGCTCCTTGGCAAGAAAATAAACATGACGGGGGAAATCAGCTCGACAGTGATCTCGTCCTCTGGTAGCAGGGCGCGTTGACCTTTAGGGCAGCCAGCAGCTCCCGGCAGACGTCGCTGGTCGACATGCAGGAGGACTATGCACTTCAGACATTCGGGCTCATCCTCTTAACTTCGACGCTGCCCCATATCCCGCACAGCAAAAAAAAAAACAATATTGAATCAGTATTCATATACTGCTGTTTTGCTAAGATATTCTCAATATATGGACAGAATAATGCTCTATTCAGGCCAGAAGAGCCGGTGAAGACTTGTTTTCAGTTGCATATCAGCTGCAATGATCACCTCTGGGTGCCGATCTTTGCAGGGCCCTGGAGCAAGGGCTACAATTACCAGAACGATACTGGACTGTGTGCTCATATTACGGACCCAAAGAAAAGCTCTAAGAAACCAATAGTGATGTTATGACAGAGCAGACGCACCGGAGGTCGTATTCTTACGAGCGAACCAGAGCACACTCGCTATGCTACCATCAGAAGGCCGGGGTCCAAGGTAGCTGGCGCTGAGCACCTCACCCACGCTTCCCATTCTTTACCTCGCAGAAAAAATCTAGTCGTTCTCTGCATGGGATCCCTGCTACGGGAGATCAGAATCGACCCTGCGGCCCATGACCGCAGTCCCCACTGGCTCTTGGCCCTCCCGGCTCTCCTCGAGCTCCGCTCGAGGAGCCTCAGGCCCCAGTCGCCGGAGGCGTGCTATCCCGGCAGTATCCGGGCAGTAGATCACATTATCAATAACATTAGTTAATATACAGTACAGACACTTGGCTTAGATCAACAGTCTCTCGATGATGTCCTTGATCTCGTTGATTTGACCGCGGAGCTGCGAGGCGTCGTTAGAGGTGACGCTGGCGGCGATGACGGGGCGGGAGACACCACAAGCACGGCCCAAAGCGATCTTGGAAGGAACAAACACGTAGGGGACGTTCTTGTCCTCACACAGCAACGGCAAGTGGAGGACAATCTCGATGGGCGAGGCGTCGGCAGCCATGACGATGAACTCGGAGATACCACGGTTCAAGGTCTTGGTAGCCTCGTTGGCTCCCTTCTTGAGCTGACGCAGATGGGTGGCCTGCTGGATGATATCCAGGATTTGCTGGGTGACGGCCGAGTCAGCCAAAGGAAAGGCACGGGGATCAGGGTTGGTGGACATAGTGAGCCGGAGGTCGGGTCTGGTTCTACTGAATGAATAAGTGGATAAGTGATTGAATGAAATGCAAAGAGGTTCCTTGCAGCACTAGCTCGCCTCCTTTTAAATAAAGATTTTGGGTTGGTAAAAAAGGCTTGGAATTCGCAACGAAGTACAAGAGAAAGAAAAAAAATATTCCTGCCTGTACTGATATGCAGAAGTGGAAAATTTCGATGCACTCAGTCCTGTGCGGCGTGAGCGGCGCCTCCGGCGGCCGGGGCGAGGCCCCGGACCCCTTTGTGCTCGCTGCGCGAGCGCTTTGGCCCTGGTAATGTGTGCCCAGAGCCCTGGCCCCCGAAGGCTGCGACTAGAGGAGGGTCCGCGCAGCGAGCACAGAGGGATCCAGGGCTCACCCCGGTCGCCCGGACGTCGAGTGATATAGCACAGAATGTCACTTATTTTCACAGAACATTTTACTAACGAGGATTTTAGAACTTCGACCCTAAAGACCCTAATTCTCGGATCCTGATAATATATTTATATGACAAACACTGTTTTCAGTCACAAATATATGCCCTTATATGCTTATTGTCCTTGAAATCCACCGTTTAGGACACAATTGAGACTAGGTAAACGGCCAGAGGCAAGTGACCTCGTTACTAGAATATCACACCTTCCGCGCCTACACCGGGGTTTGAGGGAGCTATCTAAAGATAAATCGGTATTCATGGATTTAATTTATGGTCAAAACTGTGATATCCTGAGGCATAGTTAGTCTTTATTCGACGAGTTCGTGGCTGTCGTCGTGCGGTGCCACAATCAGTTTCTTCAGTTCCGGAAGGCGCCGTGGCACTGCGGATTGGCTCAGATGTGGCACAACTGTGGAACGCCCTGGCACAGAAGAAACCAATGCCGTGGCACAGCCGATTTGACGTTCCGGCACTGCAGCCTTCAGTGCTGCGACTCATTTAATAATAATACAAGTATTTAAATAGGGTGCGGCCTGCAGCCTGCAGTGCCACGACTCATTTAATATATACATTGGGTGCTCTTACTGCAGCATGCGGTGCCGCGACCCATTTGAATACTTTTATTAAATGGGTCGTGTTATATCACCGGGCCCTGTGCTGAGAGGCCCTCTACTACGAAGCATGCTACCCATCTCTGGCACCGGGAGTGGCCTCCTCGAGCGCAGCGAGAGGAACTACGGGGTCTGGGGCAGCGCCCCAGCCCGGCCGGAGGCCGCCGACCAACATCCAGGAGCCGCTGCCCGCCCTGCGGCAGACCCTGCGCAGTCCTCGCGGGCAGCCCTTCTCGAGGACGGCTAGAAGAGGAGCCACAGCATCCAGAGGAGCGCCCGCGGTCGAAAGCGTTCCCCGGCCGGCGGCGCTCTGCCACTGTGGACTGTGGACGTGCGAGCCGGCTGTTCTGGCCGGCGAGGCGTTGCAGAGTGTGGGGTACTGAGCGGCAGGAGCCTCGGTCTGGGAGGGGATCAGCCTGAGCATGTCGCGATCGTTTCAAGCTTTTGTGGGGCTCTGTGCGACGACTTGCGCTTGCCATTGCTGCTGTTGTTTTCAGCTGGAGTCATTCATTGCACAGTAGAAACGCACACGGGCGAGTTTGAGAATGGGGTCTTCGGCTGGACTGACTGCGTACACCATCCGGTACCTGCTCTCGCCCAGGGAATACCGCAAGCTGCTGGCGAAGCTGGGTGCGAACGTGACCCAGATCCTGCCCAGCGCTGAGAAACTCGAACTGTCGGCTGCGAAGCGAGGCGATCATGTCCAGTCCGTAGTGCGGTCGCAATCAAGGCTGTTTGCTGCTTCCTACGGTCTTCTGGCAGTCATAAATGCACTGGTGCTCAAGCGCCGCGGGCACCAGGTCCCCGCGGCTCGTATCGCAACTTCCTTGACAGCCATCTCGGGCATCTACAAAGTGCTCTACCAGGTGCTGACGCTCCTTCTCCAGAGGACGGGCATTCTCCCTTCTCGTGGAGCATCTGCAAAATCAAGGCCCGCTTCTTCGAAGTCGCGCGCTGAGGCCTCGCCGTCTCCGGGCACCTCTGCCGGTGCTGCTGCTGGCCATGCTGCTGGCCCGGTGTACAATGAGAACAGTTACGCTGTGACCAGGTGGTTGCTGAAAGCAGGCCATGTCACGAAACAGACTATCAAAAAGACCAAGCATCTGCCGACGCTACTGCCGGCGCTGCTCAGTGGACTCGTGGCTGGGTCGGCGTTCGCAATCTTCCCCGAGGCAGCTCAGGGCTACGCGGCAATCTACCTCTCTACACGCACTCTCGAGTTTGTGTACAATTATCTGGATGATCTGGGATACTTGGAATTCAAGCCGCGGATCCTGGGCTCCTGGGCGCTGTTCCCGTTCGCGTTCAGCCAGCTGTTCTATACCTTCATCTTCCACCCGGAATCGAGCCCTAATATCTTCACCAGGCTCATGTTTCGGCTGTCTGACGGCTACATCCCTCTGAAACCAACTGGGTATCCTATTGACCGGCCCTGGCCCAGCTCGAACGAGGTGGTGCGAGGCATTGCTACCATTGCTAGGGCGCGGTACCCCAAATTTGTCAGTCCGATCCTGTATCCGAATCTCGACACGGCCGTTCCTGGTCTCGAATCTGCCGAGCCTGTGCTGTCGCTCGCTCACCCGGCCATGACGACTTTGACGGGCGCACTGACCCACCCCACGCAGCCGTCCGAGTTTCGTACTTACACCGAGCTGGTACTCAGCAAGTACTCGTCCATCTACAAATACGTGTTCGCGGCGTATCTGGTGCTCGGCCTCGTGAGATGGAGACGCCAGTCCAAGCAGAGCCAGAGCCAGAACCAGAACCAGAAGCTTTCATCATCTTCATCTACATTTTCTTCTGACAATAGTGCTGCATCGAGCAGAAAGTCGCGGCCCTCGCTGGGCGGAGTGCTGCTCTCTTCTGTGGCCAACACCGCCAGAACCACTACCTTCATTGTCATGACAGCCGCCTCGTCCTGGTACGGCATCGGGCTCAGCCAGCAGCTGCTCAACAACAAGTTCCTCCCAGTGCTGCGATTCCGAGTCATCGGCTTCCTGGCCGGCCTATGGGCGTTTGCCGACCAGGTCAACGGCCGCGCCCGCTACATGTTCGCGGTGCGACTGGCCCTGCGCTCCCACTGGAACATCCTCAGCAAAGAGCACCGCAACACTGCGCTCCTCCGCAACGGCTCCACCGCCCTCTTCGCCCTGTCCTTCGCCGTCCTCATGGCCATCTACGACATCTCCCCCAGATCCATCCCTGGACCCGGCCTCCGCAGGGTCCTCAACTGGGTCAAAACCAACCAATACACCGACCCTGCAGCCTCCGCTTCCTCCACTAAGGAAAAGGACCTCTAGCTCTGCTCCTAATACTACTCTGTATATCATCTTCGCCCGCTCTGCCTCCGGCGACCGGGTGCCGGCGTTCTCGGAGAGGGGTCGCGCTAGGAACTCGGGGTCGCGCCTTCGGTGACCGGGGCGCTGCCCCGGACCCCGCAGCTCCTCTCGCTGCGCTCGAGGAGGGCTACTCCCGGGACAGAGGCGAGTCGAGCAGTGAACGGTGGGCAGGATGGTTTCCAGGCGTTCGACTCTGCTGTTCTTTTTGACAGCCTTGGACTGAGTCGGATCTTGTGTAGTTGTAAATGAGCTCCTGTATATGACCTCTTGAGTACAAGAAGAGAATCCGGCGCTCTAGATCTCTCGACGGACAGGGACCGGCATTGAACTCCGTGCTAGCGGGAGCAGGATTCGCAAAGAGTGCAGCGGGGTCTCGCGTGTGATCCCCGGGAACTGGGCTCGCGAAGCGAGCACAACGGGGTCTGGGGCAGCGCCCAGCCGCTGGCCGCGGGCCCCGGTCCCACGGACCCCGGTCGTCCCCAGGATCCGAGGGCTCTGACGGGCGAGGAAGTTTCAGGGGGTAGAAGCGACCCATGATCAGCCCTAGCCGTTATCTAGGAGGGTTAACTGGATTGGGCTTATCGAGTATATAAGCAGCGGCGATCGGGCCCAGGAAGGCAATAACGCAATTAGCTGGTGCATGGCATGAGCAGGACGGCGGATTCCGGCGGGGCGCAGATTATGACCAGCCTCCGGGCTGCATTGGTGCCGTGGATGGCTGACAACTGCGATAACCAAGTGTCGGGCTCCTTCTCCGCTGCCTTGTGTCCTCTCTATAAATCAGGCATTGTTTCCTGGCAATTGTCGC
Organism: Sugiyamaella sp. yHKS617; assembly: GCA_030580325.1. Taxonomy (NCBI): domain Eukaryota; kingdom Fungi; phylum Ascomycota; class Dipodascomycetes; order Dipodascales; family Trichomonascaceae; genus Sugiyamaella; species Sugiyamaella sp. yHKS617. The sequence continues at coordinate 34,779 of JAKTSR010000057.1, read as the reverse complement.
ACTCAAACCTTCCACTCCCTCTAGCGAGTGTGTCCTTCTCTTCGTCTCTCACTTTCTCTAACTTTCACTTCTGACTGTTACTCTCCTTAATGAACATGACCGCCTTCAGACCGAACCCGGCGTTTCGCAACGCTCGCCAGCGCAAGGCCGTTTCTCCTGATGACTTCGAGGTTGTAGAGCCCGAAACTGCTGCTGCAACTGGTGCTGCTAAGCCGGACGAGCCTGCTGCCCGAGGCGAGTTCGATCCAAGCTTGCTACCTAGCCAGTACACAGACTTGTTCCTTGATTTCATGAACACGAGTCCCACCACCTACCATGCAGTGGATTACATTTCCAAAGTTCTCGAGGCCAAGGGTTTTGTGTACCTCTCGGAGCGCGAGTCCTGGGAAGAGGCCATCACCAAGTCCAATCGCTTTTACACTACAAGAAACGGCTCTTCTTTGCTGGCTTTTGTTGTTGGTAAGGACTGGGCTCCTGGTAAGGGTGCTGCCATCATCGGCTCCCACATCGATGCGCTGACAGGCAAGGTCAAGCCCATCTCGAAAAAGACTCCTGTCGAGGGCTACGAACAGATTGGAACTGCTCCTTACTCTGGCGCTTTCAACAGCACTTGGTGGGACCGTGATCTCGGAATTGGTGGTCGTATTATCACCCGTGCTAAGGACGGCAAGAAGATCGAGTCCAAGCTTGTTAGAATCCCCTATCCGGTTGCTAGAATCCCCACCTTGGCTCCTCACTTTGGTGCTGTTGCCAATGGCCCTTTCAACCCTGAGACTCAGATGACCCCTATTATTGGCCTCATTGGCGACGAGGACCCTGAGCTCGTGGCCACTGCTGACGAGAAGAGATCTCCCCTGTTCGGCAAACATAGTCTGCGTCTGTTGAGAGCTCTGTCCAAACATAGTGGTATTCCCGTTGGCGACTTTTTGCAATTGGACTTGGAAGTGTTTGATACTCATCCGGGTACTGTTGGAGGTCTGGACAAAGAGTTCATCTTCTGCCCTCGTATTGACGACAAGCTGTGTTCTTTTGCTGCTCTCTACGGATTATTGGAGAGTCTGGAGACCACCGACGAAAACTCATCGCTCAGCTTTGTTGCTTTGTATGACGATGAGGAGATTGGCAGTTTGCTGAGACAGGGCGCCGAGTCCAACCTGCTGGAGGGCACTATCGACCGCCTGCTAGCTCTACACGGCGGCTCTGACGAAGAGCTCAAGAGACTCACCTACACCAACTCGTTCCTGATCTCGGCTGATGTCACCCACGCCGTCAACCCCAACTTCGACAACGTGTACCTGGAGCACCACAAGCCCAAGCTCAATGTCGGCGTCACCGTGTCGTTTGACCCCAACGGCCACATGACCACCGACGCCGTTTCCACCGCCTTTGTCGAGGAAATCGCCCGTCGCACCGACAACGTGCTGCAGGCCTTCCAGATCCGCAACGACTCGAGATCCGGCGGCACCATCGGCCCCAAGCTGTCCTCCAAGACCGGTCTCCGTGCCATCGACATGGGCATCGGCCAGCTGTCCATGCACAGCATCCGTGCCACCACCGGCTCCAAGGACGTCTATCTCGGCGTCAAGTTCTTCAAGGCCTTCTTCGAGAAGTGGGAGGAGGTCGATGTCCTCTTCAAGCTCGGTAACCTGTAGTTCTCCAAATAAATAGTCCCTCGCACGCTCCTGGCTGTGCCTCCGGCGGTCGGGGCGCCGCCCCGGACCCCGCTGTGCTCGCTGCGCGAGCGCCTTTACCGGTGGAGTGGCCCTCCTCGAGCGGGGTTAGAGGAGCTGCTGAGTCTGAGGCAACGCGCCGCCGGAGGCTCTGACAGGCCAGATTAATTATATTATTATTGTAGGGTCGTGCCTCCGGCGGCCGGGGCGATGCCCCGGCCCACTGAGCTCGCTGCGTAAGCATGTCTCCCGGGACAGGCCCGACTCGAGCGTAGCGAGAGGAGCAGCGGGGTCCGGGGCAGCGCCCCGGTCGCCGGAGGCACTACGGGGCCTGGTTAAGGCCGGGAATAAATAGTGGTTCAATGCGGGCCTGACACCGCCGGGTGCCGGCGGTCTACGACCACCGCGAGGAGAGCGATGATGAAGCCGAGCCCGCTGAGCCCGATGCCGAGGTATGCAGAATAACGGACGGCCTTGAGCGTCGACTCGTCGTCGGTGCCGGGGGTGGCGTAGCGCACAAGCGTTCCCGCCAGGCCCAGGCCGATGGAGATCGAGTAGTTCACGACAGTGGCTACCAGAGAGGCCGCGATGCCCTGGCTCTCCTTGGGCACAGACGCACTGAGGAGGATCGTGGCTGCTGGGAAACTAATATCCATCCCTGTCACAGTTAGTCAACCATCCCTCCCCCTGTTATTAGTGTGCCCACCCCTCCTCGAGCGGAGTGAGAGGAGCAACAGGGTCTGGGGCTGCGCCCCAGCCGCCGGAGGCACAATAAGGCTCCTCACTTACCGAAGGGAGCTATGATAACGGAAACGAAAGTAGCAGCCCAGTATGTTTCGTGGACCTTGTTTGTTGCCAGCAGGACCGACGGGATGATAAAGCCCACCAGTGCCATGGCCATGAGAATGGGCACCGGGACACGGGGGAAAAGGAATGCTGCTACGCCGGAAGCCACAAACCCAAAGAGCAGGGCCCAGGTCATCTCTGCTGCTGCCAACAGAGGGGTTACTTTGCGGAGGACCACGAGAAACTGCCAGATATAATAAATCCAGATGCCAAAGCAGGACCATCCACAGGCCACGGCGCCGAGAACAAGCACGGTTGAGGACTTCATGTTGCGCACGGGCACCAATGGATGCGACACCCGCAGTTCAACAATGGCAAAAGCCACAAAGAGCAACACCCCGAGAATCAGCAGAATATAAACATATGGATCGGACCAGCCCACAACAGGGGCCTGGTTCCAGGCCACATTGAACAGAATAAGGCCTGCGATTCCGGTTAGTGCTCCCAGTGCGTCGAATTGTTCGTGCTCGCGCTTTAGCTCTCTTTCATAGTTGGGGATGATTGTGTACGATGCAATGGTGAGAATGAAATTAACTATGGTTGCAATGTAGAAGGTGAACTCCCACTTGTACTTTGCAATTAGCGTTGAGAAGATAGCACCCAGCATGTATCCTCCAGGAGCTACAGCGCCAAACAGCGAGAAGACAATATTCTTCCTCGTCCCAGGCGGGTAGAGCATGCCTAGAATTGCCAATCCATTGGGGATTAGAATGGCACAGCCAATTCCTTGCAAACCTCGGCAGACGCTGAAAAATATCGAGGAATGGGAGTATGAACTGATGCCCGCCAGAAGCGTGAACAGGCTCAACCAGGTGTATCCGGTCACAAACAGATGCTTGTGGCCGTATATCTCGCCGAGGCGACCACAAGTCACGATAAACGTACCGACTGTTAGTGAGAAACCGGCAACGTACCAACTCAGCTGGCCTGGGTCGCTAGTGTCAAAGTGGTCTCCGATAATATGGCCAATTGACAGGCCCTGGGCCACCGATGCCTGGGTCATCAGCTGCGCGGAGATGATGGTCAAGATCAGCAGATACTCTCTGCTGTAGGAAATATCAGGGCGAAGCAAGACCGGGGGTTCTGAATCAGACCCGTCTGCTCGGGAGTCGATGTTGTCGGTATTCGGAATTGCGTCGTCTTCCTGGCTCTCCACTTTAGGGCTCATATTTGTATGTTCATTCGCTGCTGAATGTGGCTGGGTTCCTGAATATTGCTTCTCCAAGGTCCCGCTCTTAAGCTCCCGGTCCTCCAAACCCGGCTCATCGACGCTCTCTAAAGCGTCACTCCCCAAATAGCGGTTCACAGCCTCTGTATTTTTCTCGCTTGTGCCCTCTACCAGAGAAGACTGAGCCTGACTCGGTTCGCCATTGTTTCGTATCTTAGACATGATGAATCGTCTCACCTAGCCGAAACCTAGATATCGAGCCACACACATACAACCATACGACACGGATCTCTGTTTATCGCAGTTGACGCAGGGACTTGACTTGGCAAGCTTTCGAGTCTGTGGTGTGCTCATAAATCTACAATCCACAAACCAATTACATAAAAAAGTACTAATATATCGATTCTAGACTAGCAAATAAACTTAGAAATTAGGTCTGCATTTGCGCAGGTGCATGCAGGTTCTGGAAGATGACCAGCGGACCGCTGCAAAGGGCTTGTAGGGAGCAGAACTTGCCAGCATCCGCTTCTTATATCGTCCATCAGCGCTGTTTACGAGGGCGCGCCTTCGTACTACTGACCTGCCACCTGGGCACGGCAAGCCATGTTGTGCCTGGGCCTGTCAGCGTTGAGAATCACCACCCTTCATATCCCCCCCACTTATCAGCTAGCTAGGCACCGCCACGGATATATCTTTACCCACCACCAGAACTCACCTGTCATCACGCGGCATCTGGCACTCTTCTAGCGATACCACCGGATACAGAGGATTAAGTCCTGGTCTGTTTGGGGTAGAATGCCTACCTGGCTCTGAGATATACAGTATCCTATCTGACATACAATCTGAACACATATGTCGGCCGGAGATCTGCATCTCCGGCGGTTGAACGACAGATAACTTATCAGGATCCACCCGCCCCACTTTCGGACGTCCGAAATCTGCTTCAGATACCTCAGACACCCTCGCGCAAAACACCCAATTCACCTGCGGAGCCCCTCGGGGCATGCACTCATGCGATGATCCTGGCATATATTCCTGCACGTCGAGACGTCACGATCGGACCCCGCATGCCGCCTGACCCCCGCCAGCACGATGTTTATGGGTGGACCCCGCTCGAACGCGCTGCGATGTGCCTCCGTCAGCCGGGGCGCCACCCCGGACCCCGCTGCTCCTCTCGCTCCGCTCGAGTTGGGCCCCAATGGCGAGTTCTCGGGGATTTCCCCGACAGAAGCTCGCGCAGCGAGTCCAGCGGAGTGCTCCGGCCGCCGGAGTTCCCGCCTCCTGTCTCATTCCGCAGATAATACGCGGGTGCATCTGCCCCCCATCCACCTCCTGGCTGCGAAGCCTCGATAACCGCCACATGCAGGTCCAGATAACACTAACCTTGGCTTATCTGCATTGTGTCTTCTTTTCTTTTGCGGCATATCATGTCTAAATCAATGTAGGACTTATTATCGAACAGGCCAGGTGTCTCGGAAATGGCTCCCGCAACACCGACTCTCTTATCTTAGAAATTAGTATAAATTCCCCCACAAAATCATGTTTCATCTGACAGCACTTCGATTAATTGATTGATTTTTTGCACACTAATGACGGAACAGAAAGAGAATTACGTCGTTGGAATAGAGGAGGTGGTGGACTACTCCAATGCCGACGAGGCGAGGAAGTTCCTGGGTGACACTTTTCATACAAAGGATCTCGGCGAGTTTCAAGCGTTCGATGATGAGTTCAATAAACGACTTCTACGGAAAATCGACCTGAGAATATGCCCTCTGATTATGGCCATCTATTTTCTGCAATATTTTGACAAGAACACGCTCTCGTATATTGCGTAGGTAATAAAAAAAAATTCACGTTTTGGTACAAACTAACAATGCAGTGTCATGGGATTCAAAGAAGATTTGAAATTAGTTGGAAATGACTTTTCTTTTCTGGGAATGTTCTTCTATGTGGGATTTCTAGCTGCTGAGCTGCCTACGCAATGGCTGGCCCAGAGAATTTCATTCTTGGGAAAGTACCTTGGCATTAATGTCACTCTGTGGGGAGTGGTTCTTGCGTGCCACGCTGCTTGTAGTACCTATGCTCAGGTCGCCGTGTTACGAACACTGCTGGGAATCTTTGAAGCATGTGTCGCTCCAATTCTTGTGCTGATTATTTGCATGTGGTATAAGAAGCAGGAGCAAGGCAAGCGAGTGGCATGTTTCTACGTCATGAACAGCTTCACTTCTGTTGCAGCAGGCCTGATCGCTTATGGTGCTTCATTTGCTAAAAGCTCATTTGCTTCATGGAGAATCTTCCTTCTTTGTATGGGTCTGGTGACAGTCGTTTGTGGTATCCTCGTATTCCTGTATTTGCCTGATTCGCCAACAAAGGCCAGGGGCTTCACTGATGAAGAGAAACTGGCTGTTCTACTCCGTATCAAGGACGATCAGAGTGGAACCCAGAACAACAAGCTGAAGGGATATCAAATGGTTGAAGCAGTTACTGACCCCAAGGTCTGGCTGGTTGTGCTCTCAGTCATGCTGATTTCCATTCCCAACGGAGCCTTGTCCATTTTCAGCTCGCTCATTGTGAACAGTTTTGGTTTCAGCGCTCAAGAGACACTAATTGTGGGTGTTCCAGGCGGTCTGTTGAGTGGAGTGTGGCTGCTTGCAGTCCAGTACTACTCTGATAAAACCCAGAACCGAACCCTCATGAACCTGTACTACCTCTTCCCTGCTATCCTCGGGCTCGGGCTCATGATCGGCTTAGAAAACAAAGAAAAGACGACCGCCATGAAAACCGGACTGTTGATCTCCAATTATCTAAGTCAAACTTTCGGCGGCACGCTGGCCCTGATTCTCTCTTGGAACGCGTCCAACGTTGCCGGTCACTCCAAGAAAGTGCTTGTTAACGCGCTGACCTTCATCGCCTTCCCTCTGGGCAACATCATCGGCACCCAGACCTTCCAGGCCAAAGACGCCCCGCTGTACATGCCCGGCAAGGCGGCCATCCTGGCGTGCCTCTCGCTGCAGGTGTTTATCACCGTCGGCTGGTATTTCCTCAACCAGTTCTACAACCGCAAGAAGCAGCGCGTCCTCGATCACATGGACCCCGAGCAGCGCGAGCTCATGCGCCGCCAGATGGAATTCTCGGACGAGACCGACATCCGCAACCCGTTCTTCAGATACACTAAGTAAACCCTGTTAGCTTCACTTGTCTTACCGCTGCCTCTGGCGTGGGGGCCGCGCCTTCGGCGACTGGGGCGCTGCCCCAGACCCCACTGCTCCTCGAGCGCAGCGAGAGGATGGCATGCATGGTCATGCAATTTCAGCCATAGTAGATGTCCATTGTCCTGCATGGACATGCATGGTCATGCAATCTTGGCCATAGTAAACGACTATCATGCATGACCATCGTCATCTACTATGGCTAAAATTGCATGACCATGCATGTCGGGTGCTGGAAGGGCAGCCCAGAGTAGAGCCTGTGCGGCCGGGAAAGCAAAGACGAGGAGGACGAGGTGAGGCGGGGTTTCTACGTATGCGCTCAGCTGGCACTGCCGAGCTCTGTACGAGGGTTCAGTCGGTAGTAGTCCTGTAGGGGATAAGTGATCGCTTGTCTCTTGTTTGCAGCGTTACTCTCCTCGTTCATTCATTCAAATTCATTTATTCTCTCCTCGTCTTGTCGATTATTTAATAATCAATTAGTACTGCTGACAGCGGGGACGTCTCATGATATGCTAGCTAATTGGGACGCGTGCTTTGCTGTGCAGCCCATTCGTGACAGTTCTAAAGGATAGCAGTGACCTGACCAGGGCCCTAATTTTAGAGCCCCGAGTAGTGCTCCAAGCCGAGGAAGCAGGAGAATGGCATGGCACCCTCTCTCGATACCTGTTCTGAGAGAGCATTGCACATGGCCAAAGTCTCAAGGAGATCAGCACGCGGCCACTGAGTCCCTTTCACCTCGATACCGCAACGCCCGTGCACCCAGCCACGTCCCCCAACCTCCCGACCCTAACAGCACCCACAGCCAACGCCTCCGCGAAGCGGAGCTACGGGTCTGAGCAGCGCCCAGCCGCCGGAGGAGCCCCCACCCCGGACCAGCGCCCCACCCGCCGCAGAAGCAGCACCAGCCGCATGATCAAATATTCACCCAACCAGAGTGAAATTTGAAGCGTACATACATACGGGAGTTCACCAACGGCAACGGAAACGCTGGCAACAACAACACCACACCACGACATCAGCGCAATCGCGGAGCACAATTGACGCGAACTGCGAGACCTAGAGGTGACAGACCAATCGGCGATAGCGCACTGTTGAAACTGCGCAGCTGGAACAGAGAAGTCACGGACAACGGTAACTGCGGACATCTGTTGGCGCTCTGACTCTAGGCTCTTGGCTTGAGGCTCTGGACCATGTCGTTCTTTGGAGTAAAGACCGCTGCCTCAGGTGGAGAAGCGGCTGTTTACGAGTTTGATGACACCTATGACGATAATTTGGGCGCAGCCCTGGAAGAGACGAATGACGACTTTAATGACGAGACATTTGGAGATTTCGGCGACGGGGTCGGCAATGACTTTGATTTTGCCGGTCAGACGGCCGATGTAGCAGACACGATTGACGAGGAACAGTTTACGTTTGCCAGGAACGCTGGTGGGAAAGTCGGCAGTGTCAGCGGGGTTGCTGCCGGCTCTGGACCTGGCAGTGGAATCAATCTGCTACCGTCTACAGCTGGCTCGGTGCCCAGTCTACAGCCTATCGCTTCTCTTTGGGGCACAGCCGCTTCTGAGCAGCAGAAACAGGCCCAGCCACAGCAACAGCAGCAACAGAATCAGCATCAGCAGCAGGTTCAACCTGCTCAACAGCCAAAGATCCTCTCTTTGGAAGAGGTAGAGGCTCAGATGTTGGGCAAGACCGCCCAGCCTCAAGGCGTCGTTCCACAGCTGCCTCAGGGGTTCCCTCCACAGGGGTTCTTCCCTCAGGGATTCCCTCCTCAGGGCTTCCCGCCTCAGGGCTTCCCTCCCCAAGCGTATCCCAACCAGCCTTTCCCGCCCCAGGGATACCCTCCACAGCGATTCCCTCCTCAGGGTTATCCTTTGCCTCAGGACCCAGCTGTGCTTATGGCCGCTGGTTACTATCCCCCTCCGCAGCAAGCACAGTCGCAGTACCAGCAGTTGCAGCCGGCAGTGCCAGGACCGGCTGTCAGCGCTGGAACTGGCGTGTCTCAGCCAGCAGCGCAGGTTGAAGGACAGCCACGGGCATTGGTACAGGGCCAAGCACAACCACAAGGACAGCCACAAGCAGCACAAGCGGCACAATCAGCACACGGAAAAAATAGTCAGTCTCCGGACGCAGGATCAGTGCCTGGTGCAGTACCTGGAGCCGTAGCTGGTGCGAGTACTGGCGACAGCTCAGGCAGTCCGTACTCACTGCCACAACAGGCTCAGCATGGACAAGCGCAGTCAGTAGTCCCTCTGAACCAGGTGATCAATGAAGACCTGGCGCAGTCCGAGGCAGAGCACCAGCGCATGTTCGAGAAATCGCGCAAGATCGCTGAAATCGTCAAATATAACGGCCTGATGTCACAATGGGACAAGAACTTTATCATGCGAATCCAGCTGCAGCAGATGGTGACTGCTGATCCGTACAACGAGGACTTTTACTACCAGGTGCACTCTGCCATCCAGGCACGAAACAACCCTCAGCAACCTCTAAACGAGTTTGCTCGCACCTATCTTTTGCAACGTGGTCAGCGTGGAAACGGCCGGTTCAGACGCCATAATGACAACCCATTACAGCGCATGCAGCAACAGGTGCAACAAGCGGTCGCTGCTGCCAAAGAGCATCCCAAAAAAGAGCAGATTGCGCCTGAAGGTGCACTGGGAAAGATCTCGGTGGGCGGTGGTAAGCAGCCTCGAAAGGCCCTCAACGTCGCGGGATCGAACTCCACGCTTCCTTCCAGCCCTTCAGCCTCATCGTCGGCCAAGGTCGAGGCACTCAAGAAACTCACCCTCACTTCGTCAGCGGGCCAGTCTGGCACATACACGAGAAAGGGCCTTCTAAGATCCATCGAAAATGTCTACACAGCTCTGCTAGAGATTGAGAGCGTCGAGCGTTCGCGGCCCAACGAGGACTTCAACGATCAGCACCAGCAGCATCAGCAGAACTCAGAAGCGACTGGAGACGAGACAGAAACCGCCTCAAGTCCTGCGCCCGTTGCCTATGAAGAACGCCTCCAAGCCTGGCAAGACCAGATGCAAGCACTGGTGGACCGACTGTGGTCGGAGCTGCAAGTTCTGGAATCCGTCGACTCCGCCAACAACCAACCGTTTATTCTGATGCTGTCGCACGACAAGGGCAAAAAGGTGATTCCACGAATTTTCCGACATTTGTCACAAAAGCAGCGTCTGACTGTGCTGACGCGTATTGTTGCGCACATCGAAGCACTGGATGTAGTGAAGGACGGCTCCTATGGCACAGCCGGTACACTATCAGCGAAGACTCGAGAGTCCATTGAACTGTTCTCGCAGACGGTGCTGCCACCCTTGGTACATCTCGTGTCAGAATCCTCGTACGACGTGGTGATTGGCCTGCTGGAAATCATGCTCAACAGCTCGAATATGGTGCATGTATCGTCGACCAAGATCGGTCTGGCGTTCCTCACGGTGCTTATTTCACGCGCTGAGCTCATCAGCCAAGAAGAGTCCGAGGCTTCGTCGCCCTCGGCCGCGGCCACGCGCGATCTGGCTAACTGGCAGGCCACCTTTAACACCCTGTTCACCAAGGTCCAGGGCCACCTCTCCAGCATATTCCCGCCACGCAACGTCGACAACTCGTACGTGTGGCACTTCCTCGCATCGCTGGCCCTGGCCGCCAAACTCGAGCATCAGCGCGTTATTGTCGACGAGGTCCGCGAGATGATCTTCGGCACCATGAACGAGGCCAAAGCCCTCCCCGTCGAGCTCGGCCTGGCCAAAATCGCCAACCTTAACCTCTTCCTCAACGTCATGGGCCTCAACGCCACCACCACCGAGATCACTGAGCTGTCCACCCAGTAGACGGCCCCACCTCCGCCTGACACCAAATGCCTCCCTGGGCCACCCTCCTCGGCCACTGACCTTAAGGCAGCCCATGATTCTCTAAGGTTTTGTCTCCCTATTAATGTATGTAAACTAGCCCATCCATGCTCAACCCCGGCGTCAGGGATGGACACACCTCAGGCGCGGCCGGGGCGTTGCCCAGACCCCGTTGTTCGTCTCTCTGCGCTCGAGGAGGCTCCAGCCGTTGGGCAGGCTTGACGTAGCCACCCTGGCGGGACAGCGTCCCAGCGGCCGGCCTCAGGCCCCATGGCTCCTCTTTGCTTTCGCTCGAGGAGAATGCTCCCGACCCCATTGCTCCTCTTGTTGCTGTGCCGGAGCCCCCTTGAGATCAAGTGACACGGGATAAATGCTAGTGTCTTGAAACCTGTCCATGCGTAAGTGAATGACCAAATTGAATGTCCTGCGATCAAACGTGACCTTGATTATGCCTGGTGAACTAATACTAGTTATGCTTTTGCAACCCAGATTTATTGATTTAACATATGTACATTAGTTCACAAGGCATAACGTCTCAAAGGACATTAATTTGGACCTGTTTGAAAAATGTACAATAGGACATGGTTATTGAAGGACATTGATTTAAGGACCAGTCTCAGGATGGTAGGAGTCAAGTTATGCCTCTTAAAAATAGAATAGATATGCTGGTAGCACCCTTACTTACACGTGGTCATCAAAATATTTGAGAGATGCAAATGAGCAACAATTCGAAGTGTGTAGACAGGATCTTGATTTCTCCCCCAGATGGTGCCGAGGAGGTTGAAGTCGGCTATAAGGACATAGAATACGACGGCTTTGAAACCATACATCTTGTCCGCGAATATGTCGCTTCAATAGACATGGGTTTTGCCGAAGGCACCACCAATATGTACGATACGCCTTTCGTGTTGCCAGACTTTCTTACTCAGACTAGGTCTGTATGTTTTCATTAAGATTCCCAAGCAGGTAACGAGCGCCTATGACTGAAGACAATCATGGCCGGACGGCTCTAGAGCAAATCTATACTATGTATGTGAAACAACTCATCATTTGGTGTGGTTACAACAAGACCGCCCTGGCATGTGTCGCCTAGTTCGTAGGGAAAATCCAGATTGGCAAGTATATTGGAACATTAGGATTCGAAGAGGCAGTCAGGAGCATATGTGAGCACAACGGCCTTAACATGGTTGGACTTGACATGATCAGATGAGTTAAAGAAAAATATCCTTTAACTGTTCCAAAAATCGGTGAGATGTTTTTCAATATAGTCAAGGCACAGGAGTAGGAAGAGGAAGACCAATATTGGGTGTGATCACTGTCGAGCAGCTTTGAGTATGACTAGGCTCTTTCACGCCTTTTTAGTTATTTTAGCAGATGAACTGATTCCTTATTGTGAAAAAATCAAATTATGCCTTTTAAATATAGAATAACATGCGCATAGCGTGGTCATTGAAGTGGCTAGATAATCAGATAAGCAAGATCATTCACTGTGAAGACGGGAGGTGCCGGCGAAGTTGTCTCAAACCACATATCCATTTCGGGGAATATCTCGCTTCCCTGTACAAACACGTTGTCGAAGATACATCGACCACGTTATACGCAAACATGCCCATCAGGTAGAAATGTTATGAGCACAGAAGCAAGCTCCGTTTCCACGGAAATTCTCAGAGGCGATTGAGCGATCTAGGAAATTACTGCACCAGGGGGGATACTCCATAGAGCTAAGTGCGAGCCAGAAAACAGCTGGTTGTGTCCAGGACATGGGAAGAGGTGCCTCTGTCAAGCGGCGGTCCCGAGGGGCGGTGGGCTATTAGCGCAACACAAGCTCTGCGAGTCTGGTCAAAACCTGCATGCTTGTCCGCCAGAGGCTAACTCAGGGGTGCCTCCGTCAGCCGGGGCGCTGCCCCGGACCCTGTTGCTCTTCTCGCTCCGCTCGAGGAGGGCCCGTCACCGGGATCAGCGCTCGCGCAGCGAGCACAGCGAGGTCCGGGGCAGCGCCCCGGCCGCCAGAGGCACATTGAAAACAACCACGGCACAGAGTGGCCACTGGAGAGCCGAATGGCAACAGGCACCAAGACTGCCAAGGATGGCCGCTATTTTGCTTAGAGCAATTAATTTGTCGTGGAATGGCTTTTTGACAGCCCCCCTCCGCGTTGGCAGCAGAATTTGCCGTGCTTCAATGACTATACAAGCAAAAACAGCTATCACAACAAAAGCCAATACAGTCTTATTCGGCAGAATCTTTCGCTCTTTGTCAGCTACACGGTTAGCTTAGATACTAAGTTCTGATTCAGACGCGCAGGGAGGCCCGGCGCTGAGTGGGAGCTAGGGAGCTGGAGCTGGAGCAGGAGCTGGAGCAGGAGCTGGAGCAGGAGCAGGAGCAGGAGCAGGAGCAGGAGCAGGAGCAGGAGCAGGAGCAGGAGCAGGAGCAGGAGCAGGAGCTGGAGCAGGAGCTGGAGCTGGAACAGGGGCTCGGGCCAATGTGGCGCACGTCCTCGCCGAGCGCGCAGCTCGCGAAGCGACGACAACTAAGTCTGTACCCGTCCAGGCACAGAGACCAGCGAGGCCAAGTTTCCAGCGGCCTCAGGCACCCCGAGCCCATGCACCCCTGAGCAGGGCCCAGTCATGTGATGCGAACGGCTGGATGCGTCTGTCCAACCAGCGTAAGCGGATTTTTCAGGAACGAGACCGAGACAAGTACAGCTAGAGATAGGCTTGCGACCAGTCGAGAGGCCCAGACAGCAATTATCCTTATATCACAGACCAGGATGTTTTCGCGTTCAGTGGTAGCTCCGGCGCTGAGAGCGGTGGGCCGTCGCGGCATGGCCAGCTCGTCGCGCGGTCTGCTTATGGCCGGTCCTGTGCAGGCCCAGCATCAACTCCGACTACAGCCCATGCGAGCGCTGCTGCCAATATCAAAGACCAGCTTCGTGGCGGGCTCGCGGTCGTACTCGGATGGCCCTGCTCCATTGACCAGGGAGTTCGTGCAGGAGCGAATCATCGACGTCCTGGCCTCGTGCGACAAGGTGAGTGGGCAATTTCCGGCGATGTGCCTCCGACGGCCGGGGCGCGGCCCCGGACTCCGTGGCTCCTCGAGAGTAACGAGAGGAGAGCGTTGGCCTGCGAAGCCCAACGCAGCTCCGCGAAGCGGAGCACTACGGGGTCCGAGGCCGCGCCCCGGCCGCCGGAGGCGCACCCACCCGACTCGCTCTGGAGCAGCAGAACTAACCTGGCCAGATCGCCGACCCGGCTAAGATCACGGCCACCGCCAACTTCAGCACAGACCTCGGGCTCGACAGTCTGGACGTGGTGGACGCGCTTTTTTTCATCGAGGAGGAGTTCAACATCGAGATCCCCGATCACGAGGCCGACGAAATCCACACCGTGGCCCAGGCCGTCGACTACATTCTGGCCCAACCTGACGGTGAGTGCGCAATGGGCCGTGCTGGGGAGGTGCCGCCGGAGGCGTGCCACCCCCCGTCCGTCGGAGTCAGGATCCGGTTCTAACCATGACAGCTTTCTAGCTATGTGACAAGTAAAAGTATATAGTCAACTACGTGCATAATCCAGGTCGCAGCCACAGCTGGGCGGAGCCGGCTCGAGGGGTGCTTCGCCGGGAAATCTCCGGGGTAGAACGCGGAGACCAAGTTTTGCACTCCGTCGCAGACTTGCCGAGCGGGAGATGTCTTTGCCAGGCTGGTGCAGGCTGTCGGCTGCAGGTCAGTCGGACGTGGGCCAGCGCGCGACCGAACTGGAGTTGTTGGGCCCGGGGCTGAGACCGGCGCTGGGACCGGCACCTCCGACGGCCGGGGCGCTGCCCCGGACCCCCGTGGCTCCTCTCGCTTCGTTCGAGGAGGGCCGAAGGCTCCGCGGGACAGGGGTACCTTTGAGCGACTATGTCTACTACCCCGCCAACCAGGGTTGAGGGACGTGGGGTAGAGGGGCAGGAGCAGAGGGGCAGTAAGTCCGTAATTCATTTCGCTTATATATACAAAGCTGAGCTATTCGACAGTAGGGAGGGTATAGGACCGAAGACGGCTGCTAGCGACGACACTTTAGCCGACTCACTAGTCGACACAAGCTAGCTAGTTGACCTACTAGCTGAATCTCGATGGTAGATAGTAGCTGATACTATTTAAACATTTTAGTGGGGCACTAGTTAAATAGTGGTAACAGCTAGCTGAATTATCACTGATTAGATATTAGGTTGAAAAGCGTGTATCCATCGTAGCAGTGTACGCCTTCAGGCGCAGAAGCAGCGCTGGCTGAGACAAACGCGCTGCACCAGCACCGGACTCTCCTGCGGATATTACCCCAGATATCGAGAACGGATTTCGGAGCACCCGGGCCGGCTTTTTAACCTTGGCTGGTTGGTTGCTCTCGGTGCAGAGCTCGAGAGTCACGGGGATCGGGCAGCTCCCCTGCCGCCGGAGGCACATCATCCAGTGCAATCCGAACACCCCGGAACCCAGGAGCTGAGGGTCGTCTGGCCGCCGGAGCCCACAGACCCAGTGCTAGTGTAGAGAGAAGAGAAAGAGAACCAGGGAGTCGGTATTAGCAAAGTTCCGTGGTCCGACACCATTACCCCACCAAAGATGGGTCATGCAGCCGGCATGCTGCCACCCCACATTCGTTGCCCCAACTTGACCAGCCGGCGCCGATCAGAAAGAGGGGTATTCCTGTGCATAGAGGGCGAAGTCCAACGTTGTACTGCGGGCCGGGATGGTTTAGCCGAGATTGTACTCCACATATATATAGGATCGGGTGCCCAAGGTGTGTACTTGTAGCAGATTTGATACACTGGTTCTGTCTGTTTTCTGGAGCTCTGAGTTGGTCTCTCTTGAAGGAACTGATTCCTCGATTTTGATTCTCAGTCCGGTTCTGGTGTCCATCCTCGGTCCATTCTCGGTCTGATTTCTCAGTCTTATAGCTATACATTGCACACCTCTCTGGATAGAACATTGGGTAGACTTCTGGATAGATTTCTGGATAGACTTCTGGATAGACTTCTGGATAAGACTTTTGGATTGAATGTCTGGATAGATTTTTTGGATATCAACTCGAACAAAGTTTGAATATCATTTTTGGATAACCCTTTAAATAACTACTTGAACTTCATATCAGGATAGCCTGAGCCTTATTTTCTTGTCTGTTTGCCATGTCTGCTTCATCTTCTCCATCTTCCGAGCCCGTCATCTACAAATCGCCCTGGGGCGAGGTCCCCGACTTCTTTCTGGGGAACATGGCTCAGTTCATGAAAGAATCCCCTTATATCAACAAGAACCTGTCCAAGAAAATCCTCGTTGATGCAAAGACTAACCAGTCCATTCGCGGCTACCAGTTTATCAATTTCATTGCAAGATTGTCTTGGGTTCTGCGAACCAAGTACGGCATTGAATACGACGACGTGGTCTGCCTGTTCTCTCCTAACAGTGTGTGGACTCCTGTCATCCATTTTGGCGTCTTGTCTCGAGGAGGCATTCTTTCTCCAGCCAACATTGCCTACAACCCCGAAGAGCTCCATTATCAGGTCAAAACTGCGAATGCCAAGCTCATTCTCGTAGGAGATGACCACTTAGAAACCGCTCGCAAGGCTCTCAAGGTCGGTCCCAATAACTGCCGGAGGATCATCCCTATTAGCCGAATAATCAAGGATATCAAGAGCGCCAAGGGTGTTGAGAACCCTGTTCCTTTGAAGGGCGATGTTGCCAAGGACAAGATTGCTTACTTGTGCTTTTCCTCGGGCACATCTGGTACTCCCAAGGGCGTCATGACGACTCATTACAACATGACGTCCAACGCGCAACAACAGTTCTACTGTTTCAACAGCGCATTATTGCACAAGGATAATGTCTACGGAGCAGTGCTGCCCATGTCGCATATTTTCGGCCTCACCAAATTCGTGGTTACCACCGTCTACGTGGCCTCGACAGTCGTTGTGTTTGAGAAGTTTGATTTCCCGCTCTTACTCAGCTCTATTATCAAGTACAACATCAACGTCCTGCATGTGGTACCACCAATCCTAGTACTGTTCGCCAAATCTCCGCTCGTTGACAAGTATCCGATCAAAGGCAAGGTCAAGAACATCTTCTCTGGGGCTGCTCCTGCTGGTAAGGAGGTCATTGCCCTTGCGGAGGCTCGCACTGGCGCCTTCGTGTCTCAAGGATACGGTCTTACCGAGTCATCTCCCGTCACTCATCTGTACTGTTATGACGATAAGACCTACGACCAGAACAGTATTGGTTGGCTCATTGCCTCGTGCGAAGCGCGTCTTGTCACGGAGGACGGTAAGGACGCTGCCACTGGTGAGCGCGGAGAGCTGTGGATCCGAGGTCCTAATATCATGAAGGGCTATCTGAACAATCCCACAGCCACTACTGAAACCCTCACTCCCGATGGGTTCCTCAGGACAGGAGACGTTGCCATCCGCACCAAGGACGGCCAGTACTACATCGTAGACAGAATGAAGGAGCTCATCAAGTCCAAGGGCCACCAGGTCGCTCCTGCCGAGCTTGAAGCTCTGCTCCTAGACCATCCCGACGTCACAGACGTAGCAGTGGTTGGCATTTCGGTGCCTGAACTCGGCACCGAGCTTCCCCGCGCATTCCTTGTCATCCGCGAGAATGCCGACCCTCTTGCCATCAAGACCTGGTTCGAAGCGAAGGTCGCGCGCCACAAAAAGCTCTGGGGAGGCATTGTCGTCATCGACGCCATCCCCAAGAGCCCCTCTGGAAAGATTCTGCGCCGCCTCCTTCGCGACCGCAAGGGCGACAAGGCCATCGGCTACACCGTTGCCCAGGCCAAGCTCTAATCCTACATAGACAACATACACGCTGCTACCGTTCTTTCGTACGCCTCCGGCGGCCGGGGCGCTGCCCCGGACCCCGCTGCTCCTCTCGCTGCGCTCGAGTCGGCCACTCCCAGGAATGGCGCACCAGTAGCTTGGATAAGGCAGCGAGCCACCGCTGCCCCGGATTGCGAGCGCCTGTCCCGGTGAAGTGGCCCGACTCGAGCGGAGCGAGAGGAGCAGCGGGGTCCGGGGCAGCGCCCCGGCCGCCGGAGGCGTGGAGGGCATGTTGGAACGAATAAATAGTGCTATTTGGCAAATACTTCCTGCTCGAGGGCGGTGAGGGCCCTTTGGTAGCCGTCGTTGTGCTCAGGGTTGGTGTGGACTGTTTCAGGTTCGACCTGTCCTGCACGGTAGATGGAGCTGGTGATGGAGTTGAAGAACTTGCGCTCGCCGGAGCCCACTGTGAGGTTCCAGGCCGAGCCGGCGTTGCCAGCTCGCGCGGTACGACCCACGCGATGCACGTATTCGCGTTTGCCCACAGGAAGATCGTAATTAATGACTGCCTTGACGGATGCGATGTCGATACCACGGGCTATGAGGTCGGTGCAAACGAGAATGCCGATTTTGCCATCGGCGAACTCCTTCAGCATCTTGCGTCTCTGGCTGAGCTTGAGCTCTCCGCTGCATCGCTCAACGCTGAGGTTCAGATGGAACAGCTCAGCATCGATAAGCTGGATCAGACGTGCTAGACGGGCTGCTGCTTGGTTGGATTTGACAAAAATCAGTGTGTCGGAATGCAGAGAGTGGTTGACAAGCAGTTGTAGTAGAACAAGAGGCTTGCTGGATGCAGATTTGATGGGGACGTGGAATTCGAGTAGTTTTTCGGGTACTGAGAACTCGTAGTCCACCATCATGCGTTGCCGGTCATGGTGGACATTGGTAGTGCTTCCGTTCTCATTGTCGACCTTGGAATCGTCTCCAAGAACGAATATCCGCGGTGCGGGTGTCGTACAGATGTTCAAGGCGGCCAGTTTGCCCGGATCTCGAGTGAGAGTTGCTGAGAATATAAGTTTCTGTGGAGGTCGGTACCATACTTTGGCCAGGGACTCCTTCGCCTTCGCCTTTTCCAGCGTGTTGACTAGTACTGACACCCATTCCTGGAAACTCTGGTTCAAAAGCCTGTCTGCTTCATCGACTACGAGATATTTTAGGTACTGCAAGGAGAATCCTTCAGTGTTGTTGCGGATGTGGTCCACCAGTCGACCTGGCGTGGTGATTAAAATGTCGGGCGTCTGAGTGGACAAAAGTTTTTGTTCTTCTTTGAATGGTCTATCGCTACGGCATATCATGACTCGCAGACCTGTTCCTTTGGCCAGCTGTTCCAGCACATTACGAACCTGCTGGATCAGTGGCCGCGTAGGAAGCAGAATTAAAGCGCGAATCCGCGGCACCACCCGGCTAGACAATGCCTCTACAATGGGTATTCCGTAGGCCAGGGTCTTACCACTGCCTGTGTATGCGTTGACCAGCACGTCTGGTAGTGGGTCTGGCGCGATGGACTGGCTGTCTTTTAACAGCACAGGACACACACCCGTCTGAATAGCAAAAGCTGATTTGTAATTGTGCGATTCCAGCACCTTGACCATCCTAGAGCTCAACAGCTTCTCGCTCTCGTATTCTGAAAATGGTCTTGACGCATCCAGAGGGATGGTGATAGGTTCTGTGATCCACCTGGGCGGCTCTTTCTGCTTTTTAGATGACTCCTTTTTGCGCGCAATTTGCGGTAGAGGCACTAGCTCATTTACCTCTGGCTCAGGCTCGTCATTCTCATCTTCTTCTCCTTCGTTTTCTCCTCCTTTTCGTTCTCCTTCTTTTCCGCTTCTGTGTGCATGTTCGCGGTCCACTTGCCTCGCAGCCTCTGTCGGATCAATGTTCTTGGCTACTTTCGATGCGATATCCTGAAACCGTTTGAATACCGCTGAATACTTCGGATCCACCTCGTACTCGCTTTCCGAAGAATCGTCGTCCAGCACCGAAGATGAACGTGCTGGAACGCGCTCTACCTCCAGTGAGGTCGAGGACTCTCCAGCATGGGCCTGTGCAGGCTGCTCACGAGACAATTCTCTGTCAAGTTTCGCCTTCTTGGGCTCACGGATTTCATCTTCGCCGCCACGGCTAAGAGCATTCGGGTCAAACCGCTTCGTCGCCAGAAACATGTCTCTCTGTCGCCCCAGCTCGCCAAATCAATTCTCTGGAAGTAAATAAATCACTGGATAAAAGATAATATTTTAGTCCTGCAAGGATCAGCTCTGAAACTTTTATCCAGCGCCCTAACCGCTATCTCGCTTCGGGACTTTACCCCTGAGAATGGGGCCCGTGCTGCCTCCGGCGGCCGGGGCTGCCCCGGACCCCGTGGCTCTTCCAGCTCCGCTCGAAGAGAAATGGGCGGGCTGGTGCGTACGGCCTTGCTGCGTAGAGAGCGGTCAAGTTTACGAGCAGCATGAGATGCGCTGCGTCTACATCTATATAGGGCTACTCGCGAGCTCATGTATTGCGGATATTATACTCAATGGTATTCAAGGCCCTTCAAGGCCGGAATGGCCCAGTTGTCAGGTTTCAGCTCTCAATCATTATCACATCGCCATCAGTCAGTGGCCCGGGCAAAGTTAGATCCACAGTGTAGTTGCAACGCATGTCGCTGGTCACAGCGTGCATTCCTCAGACCCACCAAAATGGACCCTGCAGCTCCCAGAATCTAGCAAGCACAATTATCAACCCCCCCTTTCTACCAAACTTGCTTGAAAAATAAGGAGAGGGCGCTCCCACTGCGCCATTCCTCCAGTCGACTCATCCTCTCATTTCCAGCCACCAGTACGGCTAGCTGCATGGGCAAGGAATTTCACCAGGGGTGATTTTTCATATCTTCACGGGTTGGATCATCCTGGAACCACCAGCCGAATCCAATCCACACACAAAATGAAGCCGGCTCTGCAGCTGCTAAAGCGGTCTGCCTGGAAGGGTGAGTCACGCACTTGCGGCGCCGCCAGCCAAAATGTCACTAACCGTCGCAGCTCCATATATCGTGCCACTACCGATCCGAGAGGCCAAGCAGAAGAACACGCCCATCAGGACCAACGCCCGGGCCTGCACCATTCTGCCCAGCTTCGTCGGGCTCAAGTTCCAGGTGCACAACGGCCGCGCCTACGTTGCATTCGAGGTGGTCGAGGACATGGTCGGAAGCAAGCTCGGCGACTTTGCGCCGACCCGGGTGAGGCACGTCTACAAGAAGGGCAAATAGGCCCGTCGCCACCGCCTCTGGCGCCTGTAAATATTCAATGAACACCGGCTACGACTTCGTTTGTGGTCGCGCCTCCGGCGGCCGGGGCGCTGCCCCGGACCCCGTTGCTCCTGCTGCGCAGGAGGCCGTTCCCGGTGGCATATTCCATCATCTGATCCGGGTCGAGGCCAGTGACCCTGGCCGCGTAAGCGCAACGCCCAGTCACCGGGGACCTGGCCCTCCTCGAGCTCCGCTCGAGGAGCCACGGGGTCCGGGCCAGCGCCCCGGCCGCCGGCGGCGCTGCTCCCCGTCACCGTAGATCGCTGCGGTTGAGAGCAGCGGGGTCCGGGGCAGCGCCCCGGCCGCCGGAGGCAGTGCGCCCCATATACTGGTATGTTCAATTAAATATAGTGGGGCGGGCGGTCAAGTCCGGCGCGGGGCCCGTAGCGAGTAGGTGGAGAGCTTTTCCTCGCGACGGGGCCCGGTGCGGTCGTACCAGCGGTCCCATTTTCCCCAGCCGCTGAGACGGACCACCATACAGGTGGCATTGTCGTCTCCGCCGACGGCCGCGGCGTACTGTACAACTTCTTTGGCGGCGTCCTGGGGGGTGCCTCTGCCGGAGCCCGACTTGTTGGCGGTGTTGATGACGAGATCCACCACTTCCTGGTCCGAGATCATGCCTGTGACGCCGTCCGACATCAGCACCAGGAATGCCTCGTCGCCGGTGAATGTTTTTATATGCCTGGGAAATGTGGAGGCCATGGACTTGATCTTGTCCTTGTCGCCTATGCGACATTCTACAATTTCAGGCTCGGCAGTGATTCCCTTGGCTTTGGCCGCAAAGTCGCCGAATGCCCGGGTGTTTGCAAAGCTGCCGAACCGCTCCTCGCCAAACGAGTCAGTGAAAAACGAGGTGGCATATCTTTTCAATCGCGTGTTCTCCACCGAAGTCGACGGATGATGGTTGGTCGTCAGCTGGTGTACATTGCCGTAGTGGTCACACAGGATACACCGGGTATCACCGACATGGGCCACTACCAGATTCGTCACTTGATTCTGATCCCAGAACGCTTTAGGTGTTCTGGAGTAGTCGGTTGATGTAGACAAGCTGCTGGTCAGCAAACTGGACCCGTCGCCATTCGCACTGATGGACTCCTCGTCGGAATATAAATATACACTGGTAGCAGTAGACCCAGCGCGCTCAAACTGCTCGCTGAATTCATAGTCTGCTTTGAGAAACGACAGCGGCAGTCTCAGCTGCAAATCGTCTACAGCAGTCAGCTTGTTCACATAGCGAACCAGCTCAGGGCCCCAGGCCCGCCAGTAGCCTCCTACGTTTTTGCGGTACAGGTCGCGGATTTCCGTTCCCGACGACAGATCGCAGTTCTCCACGTACTCGGCCAGATAGTCTTGGAGAAACTGACTGCATTCCGAGCCGCCGTGGCCGTCAAACACGGCAAAGTTGAATACCTGGCGGTTCTGCTGGGTGAATTTCTGGCGGATATATTTCGAGGTCAGACTGGATCCAACCGGAAGATTCAACACGCCGGCAAAATACCTGTCCTCGTTATAAGTCCTGTTCACTCTGGACGTGTAGTGTCCTAGGTACAACGGGTTCTTCAGCAGATTGATCCGCGCTTTCGACTTTCCTGAGTCAATGGTGTAGTAATTAGATACAAAGCGCGCTGATGCTTGCATTCGCCGACATCCGTGATTTTGTCGCCTCGATCGCAGATTCTCTGCTTTTGGAGTTGCGCACAATAGCGCTGGTACTGTATCTCCAGCCTGTAAACCGGACGGTAAACCGGAAGAGTAGAAACGTACACTGGTCACGCCATTAGCCGGTCCAGCTGGTCTAGCGCGACCAGCTCGGCCAGCTCGACCAACTGGCTTCTGCAAAGCAGTTCCTTTCTGGGCATTATTTCTAGAGGCATTCGCACCCGGACTCTCAAGTATCAGGCCGAATTGGTGCACGCTCAGTCTATGAAAATTGGATCTGACGTCGAATCCTCGACCCACACGTCTAGCACCAGCAGCACCGGCAGTATCCGCAAGCCCAGGATCCGTGGGTCCATCGCTAGTTTTTCTCCTAACAGCAGGGGTATTTCTATCAAGTTTCTGGACACCAGAGCCCTCAACTGGTGAACTCTGGGCGTTGAGTCCGATGTCAGCGTCAGTAACCAGCGCCCTCGAGCGGTGGTGAGAACGCCCGCTGAGTGAGCGAGCACTCCCTGTGAAACCCTTCAGAGGGCAAGACACCAGCGCCTGCTGAGAGCCACGGCCTGCGCCCGCATGGCCCAGCGTCCGAAACATGGTCTAGCGCCTGCTACCGCCGCGAGCAGCAGCCTGGAACGAGTGAGTAAGAGCTTCCTGGGTGAAAAACCAGCGCCCATAGAATCCCGGTCCAGAAAACCAAACGCGCTAAAGACCTAACTACAGCCGCCACAGAGCCACTAACTCAAGGCTGCACGCAAACAGGCCTTCCCACACGCAGAACCAGCACTCCTCTGTCGCCCAGTTCGCCCTCTCTGCAACATTCTCGCTCTTCGGCCCAGGTCACCTCACCTTATCGCGGTTCCCCACAACACGCGGCTGAACTCAGGGGAAGTTCTCGGGACTCAGGGGGTGGGGCCCGCCTCGGGTGGCCGGGGCGCTGCCCCCGATGTCCCAGCTCCTGCTGCACAGGAGACCAGGCGGCCGGAGGCGCACCCCTCAAGACAGGGAGATAAGTAAGCATTGGAAGTCTAGCAGCGGCGGGCAGGTTACTCGGTCCACTTCTTGCCGGTGAGGGTCTCGTAGGCCTCGACGTACTTGGCGCGGGTCTTGTCGACGATGTCCTGGGGGATAGAGACGTTATCGACGGCCTTGAGGTTGTTGGCGATGAGCCAGTCGCGCACGAACTGCTTGTCGTAGCTGTCCTGGCTCTTGCCGACGGCGTAGGTGTCTTTGCGCCAGAACCGCGACGAGTCGGGCGTCAGCACTTCGTCCAGGAGCACGATATCGCCGTTCTCGTCGGTGCCGAACTCGAATTTGGTGTCGGCGATGATGATGCCTTTGCTCAGGGCGTAGTCGCGGGCAGTCGTGTACAGGGTGAGGGCCAGTTTCTCGAGCTTCGCGGCCAATTCGGGGCCAACAATCTTGGCGGCCTCGTCGGGGTGGATGTTCTCGTCGTGCTCGCCCTGCTCAGCCTTTGTGCTAGGCGTGTAAATGGGCTGGTCAAAGGCTTCGCTTTCCTGCAGACCAGCCTTCTGAGGGATGCCGTGAACAGTGCCGGATTTCTTGTACTCGGCCCAGGCAGAGCCTGTGATGTAGCCACGAACAATTACTTCTAAAGGTAGAACCTTGTACTTGTTGACGACCATGCTACGGCCAAGCAATTGGCCGATGAGCTCGGGGTTGGAGCTGACCGACTCAGGCAGCTCCTTGGCCAGGTTGTGCGAGTCCACTCCAGGAACAAGGTGATTCTTGGTCACGTCGGCCAGTAGCTCGAACCAGAACTCGGACAGCCCGGTCAGCAGCTTGCCCTTGGACGGAATGCCATTGTTGAGAATCACGTCAAACGCCGAAATGCGGTCCGTGGCCACGAACAGCAGCCTGTCGCCCGGTAGCTGGTACAGGTCGCGCACCTTGCCCCTCGCAATCAGCGGCAGCTCGCCCTTCAAATCTGTCGACACAACCGACATTCTCGCACTCGAACAGCAAAACACAATCAGCCAGCGACGGATTAATCGCCAATGCCAATCAGTTCACCGTCAATGTGGGTCTCCCTGCTCGACAATGATTCACAACGCGCACGGCTGAATTTTCTCAGGGGGAGACGCCTCCGGCGGCCGGGACGCTGCCCCGGACCCCGTGGCTCCTCTCGCTGCTGCTCGAGGAGGGCCACTCCCGGGAGCTAGCCTCAGGGCACTCTTCGAGCGGCAGCGAGAGGAGCACCGGGGCTCGGGTCAGCGCCTCGGCCGCCGGAGGCGCCTCCCGCAGGTGCGAGCTGTCCGTCTATTCCACACCCGCCAGGAACTACCCTCCCCACCGCGGGAGCCAGCCGTGGCGTCCCTCTGCCTTTCGAGCGAAGCTCGAGCTACGGGTCCGGGCGGCGCCCGGCCGCCGGAGGCATCTTCATCCTCCAGAGAATCAGTATCACGTGGCACGATGGCTGCATGCATGGTAGATCCAGATGAAGATGACTTGGCTGTCGCCAGATAAGAGTGGGTGAGACCAGTTACGACGTGAGGGTTCGCGTGTGGAGAGCCCGTGGCGATAGAGACGGCGGGGTTGTCATGTACCATCTGGCGCGGTCGGTGTACGCCAATCTCACGCGGAAGGAGGAGTATGCGGTTCTGATTCTGGGGCTGGACAATGCAGGCAAGACGACGCTGCTGGAGCGCCTGAAGACCGAGTATTCGAACACGAAGGGCCTTTCGCCTGACAAAATCGCCCCGACCGTGGGCCAGAACGTGGCCCACATCACGAAAAACGGCACACTGCTGAAAATATGGGACCTGGGCGGCCAGGAGGCCCTGCGCACGCTGTGGGAGAGCTACTACACCGAAGCCCATGCCGTGGTATTTGTGGTGGACTCGACTGATCGGGCGCGGATAGAGCAGTGTCGCGACGCTCTAGACAAGATTGTGTCGTCCGAGTCTATTGAAGGCACGCCAATTCTCATGCTGGCCAACAAGCAGGACCAGGAGGACCGTCTCGAGGTCGAGGATATCAAAGAGATCTTCAACAAAATCGCCGAGAAAATGAGTGCCCGAGACAGTCGTGTGCTGCCCATCAGCGCGCTCGACGGCACGGGCGTCGACGACGCGGCCGAGTGGCTCGTGTCCCGGCTCGTTCGCAACAAACAGCAGCGGCCCCCGAAACTGCGCTAGTCGCGCTGCCTCCTCTAGATTATTTATTGTACGGTGCTGACAGACGGCCCACGCGGAGCGGCCCGGCATCCCGACCCGACTCGAGCGCCAGCGAGAGGAGCCGGGGGGTTTGGGGCGCAGCCCCAGCCGCCGGAGGCTGGTGGGTGCGCCTCCGGCGGCCGGGGCGCTGCCCCGGACCCCGCTGCTACTCGAGCTGCGCTCGAGTAGGGCTATTCCCGGGGTGGCAGCGCGGGTGGAGAGAGTCCGCAAGGTGAAGTGCCGGGCTTGCTAGTCGAGTGGTTTTAATCTGGATTCAAGCTTTCTACTGGACTTGATTTTGGCCTGTGTGAGAAGCAATGCAGAAGCGGTCTGCTGAGTGGGTTACCAGTGCCTTCGTTAGCTGTTAGCAGTTGAGCTGCTTATGCCTGATTCGCGGAGCCAAGTTATGGACTTTGAGTAAAGCAATAAATACGCCTTCTCAGAAACCAGAACATCAAGGAATTTACTGACCATGGAGACATCGATGACTTTAATACAGATAAAAAAATTTTACGGCCCTCGCCTCGCCCCAGCTGATTATTCCATTCAACATGTGTCTCCTTTATGGGGGAGTGATCTCTTTCTCGACGAAAACGCTCTGGATTAAATCTTTCTGATTGAGATAAATAAAAAAATCAGTAAAACTAAGGTGCACATTTGGCAGAGCTAAATTACGGTTCAGTAGGCTGTTTATTGATCTCAGTTGGCTGATGAGAGGCAAAAAAATTTATCTAATACACTTTGCCTAGGAATAGAGATATGGTTCCTACCGTGCAAAAGTACTAAGTGATTATTTGATGGGACTGGTGGCTCACAATACCTTCGTCCCGTATTCGACTCTTCAATTGCATAACCACTGCCACATACCGGATCTGGCTCCAGTATTGTGTGCTGCTTGCAACCATCAGTAGAGAGCCCATTACAGGAAGCATAGAGATCGAACTCTCTCTAAGCACCCCCTACTAGTTTGATATAGTAGTGACTCGGCGACAAAGGACATCCTACCATATTGTATACAGCATTCAAATCTCACCACCATTCCCTCCTCTGGAAATGCCCTTTTCGCAGCTTGTGTTCTCTGTTCTCTCATTCAAAATGTGTGTTCCTGGTCGAGCGATAGATCACGGTTGTATCAGATATTGACCTGCATACTCGATCTGCAGGTCATAGATGATCGCTCACTAAATATACTGACCCGCATACTTATCTGCAGAGCTAGAGCAGTACCACTTCTGTTTCACGATTGTAGTTTCACAGAGTTGAGGATGAGAGGAACTGTGAGACCAAGTCTCATTCAATACAGCGCGTTGTCTATTAGCCTCTGACTAGAAGTACTCCCGCGAAGAGCTCCTTAAGCCCGTTCCGATCTTCCCTTTCCAGACGCCCATCAAATTTCTGAAAGCAGCGGGGTCCGGGGCAGCGCTCCGGCCGCTGGAGGCGCCTCCCCTTTGCGAATCCAATGGCCGTCCCCAGCCCGCCGACACCTTTCTCCTAGTAGGAAAGCAGGAGCACTCAGGGGTGCATGATACGCTGGGCTTGCATGAACATGCGACAGGTCGGATTCCGCTTGTACGTTATCTCGCTGCAGGCAGATATAGAGATAAGCACTGGATCTCACGCACAGCGCCGTGTATCAGTCGTTATCTCTGGCTTCATTTATAAGCGGAGATACGGCCTGGCACTCCGAATTACGTGCTTGCACACCCTCCCTCATTTGCTCCCCTGACTGCTTAACTGACTGGTCTGGATTCAGCCAACCGACCCACTACGACAATTGCGACCGCTCATCTCTCAGCAATGGCGTTAGGACCCAGGGACCTCTCGCACTACTTCAGTGAGACGGCTAAGAACCGGCAAAGCAGCGAGTTCAAGAAGTTCTACAAATACTTCTCCATCAAGGGCATTGGTAATTTGGCTGGCGGTAAGTGGACTGTCCGGCCGGTGGGGCCAGGAGGGGATGGCGTGCCTCGGGTGGCTGGGTTCCACCCAGACCGGTGCTCGCTGCGCGAGCAGCAGGTCCCGCGAAAACTCCCCATGGCACCAATTCACACCCATCACACACCATACGAACGCAGCCTGCCTTGACTGCTGGCGCAGCGAGCCCAACTGGTCTGGGCGGAGCCCAGCCGCCGGAGGCTCGCCCCGCTCCTGACTGATCACTCTAACATGGACAGGTCTGCCGCACTTCTCGTACTTCCCCTATGACACTCTGGAAGCGGCGGTAGCGCAACCGCACCGTTTTGCGGGCAGTGACAGGAGACGGGCCCAGAGCGGGCATATTTTGGTGCCCAAAGTGGATGGCAGTGGAGTCAATGCCTCGCCTTTGGACATTGCGACGGTGCTTCAGTATGGCACGGCCCAGGGCATTCCTGTTTTGTACGAGTGGTTGAAGGAGTTCACCACTAAGAATTTGCATCCCAATATCCCCTATGAAGGAGGCGCTGATATCGTGCTGTCGTGTGGAAACACCGATGGCATGCACAAGGCGCTGGCAACTTTGTCTAATGACTGGAGTCCTGCTAGAAACGATGTCAGCGAGCGTGAAGGCATCCTGGTCGAGAAGTTCTGTTATATGAGTGCTGTAGACTCGGCCAAGTTCAAGGGTCTGAACATTGTACCTGTGGACATTGATTATCAAGGGCTCTTGGCCGCCAGCTTGGAGTCAGTGCTGGCTAACTGGGACTACGGCCGTGGCAGGCGCCCTCATCTGCTGTACACCGTCTCCACGGGCCAGAACCCTACTGGAGGCGTGGTGTCTGCGGAGAGGAGAAAGGAAATCTACCAGGTCTGCAGCAAGTATGATGTGATCATAATCGAGGATGAGCCCTATTGGTTCCTACAATATCCTAGCGCTGATGAAGCGGATCCTAATCCGCCCAGCGCCGAGCCTAGTTTGTCTGCTAGCAGTGGAGCCGCTGACGCGGGTTCTGAGACGACCAGAAAGTCTTCGGGATACGAGTTCCTGGACTCGCTGGTCCAGAGCTATCTCGAGATCGATACCGATGGCCGCGTGGTCAGACTGGACACGTTCTCTAAGAATGTGGCGCCGGGATGCCGCTTAGGCTGGATCACTGCTCAGCCGGCTGTGATCGAAAGGATCACTAGAGTGACCGAGGGCTCGACGCAGCAGCCTTCGGGCTTCGTGCAGTCGATGATCGCTAAGCTAGTTGGCGCTGATGAGCACGCTCCCCCCGGAGGTTCCAGCTCGAGCGCCAGCACCGGCACCAGCACCAGCACCACCAGCACCAGCACCAGCACCACCAGCACCACCAGCACCACCAGCACCACCAACACCAGCACCACCACCGCCACTGGGAATTCCAGCACTGGAAAATCGGGCACTGACAGTTCCGGTACAGGCGGTTACAGCAACGGCTATAGGGGAATCATGAGTGCTCTTACCCGAACTAATCCCAAGCCTGAGCCCGCGACTGCCAGCTGGTCCTTCGACGGCTGGGTGCAATGGCTCAGTGGACTACGCGATGAGTACCAGCAACGAATGGTAAAGATGTGCCAGACATTGGACGAGAGCAAAATAACCATTCAGGACATGAATGACGAACAGGGCTGGACCACAGTATCGAAACTGGACGATGTCTACTACGACTTCGATTGGCCACGAGCCGGTATGTTTGTGTGGCTCAAAGTGCACCTTGACAAGCACCCGCTTGAATCTATCTTCTATGTCGATGAGCTGGCTACAGCCCTGTGGGTGTGGATGACACAGGCTCCAAACCTGGTGCTGTTGTCACCCGGGAGAATGTTCAGTCCTTCTGACGACATCATCCCCCAGGCCAGTCTCTACTTCCGCCTGTGCTTCGCCGCCATTGCAGAAGAAGAGCTGGTTCCCTCTTCTAAACGCATTGCAGCCGGTATCCACAGCTTCTGGTCTCTGAAGGAAGACAAGATCCAGGAGCTCATCGACAGTACCCGCGACGTCAACGGCACCGAGTTCGATTTCAACCACGGCTCGTTCAAGTCGGTCTTCGGCTGCTAGTTTCTACGTTATATACTGACTTTTAGAACCAGATGCGCCTCCGGCGGCCGGGGCGCTGCCCCGAACCCCGCTGCTCCTCTCGCTGCGCTCGAGGAGGCCACTCCGGTGGTCTAGCCTGTAGATATACGCGGCTGCTAGCCGCAGGTGGGTCCAGATGATTGTTCAGATGAATGAATCGGCGCGAGATAGTAGCTGTGGGATTATCTCCTCCGGCCCTCGTTCTCATCTTCTCCAGTCTCTGTTATTATCCTAGCACCGCATGGCCTGCTGTCCAACACCCTTAAAGTGCCGACGCCAGGTATGTTTCCAGCTGTAGTTTTCGGCTAACCAGAATCAGGATTGAAAGAGTAGTTCTGCCATGTCTCGAACGTGGTGATGGTGATTCTCGTCTCTCCCTACTAACTACTATTCAGCCGGCGCTGCCTCTCTCTGACTCTCTCGTCCAGGATGATAGCTATTATAAGATTCAATAAAACCGACATTACCTTCCTTATCGTAATTGCGGCTAGATCCCACCCCTGAGATGCCCCGATTTGCAGATCGTCAACCAACTTAATCTTGCATTATCGCACATTTCATCTGAAGCCCGTACCGGTGCATTTATCTGGCTTAGCCCTTGAACATCCGGACACAGGCATCGGTACCCTAGCTGGTCGCCGGAGGTAGTCTGCCTTCGCGACTCCTGCTTTATTCTCAGTGGCGTTCTTCGAGCCAGCGACAAGAGCAGCGAGTTCCGGGGTAGCGGTCCCGGCTACCGGTGGCAGCACTGGGTCCTCGAGTAGCCGGTACCGAATCAAGCTCTCCCAGAGTAACGTCACCCCTTTGGCCTGGTGGGTAGCGCCTCCGGCGGCAGGAGTGCTGCCCCGGACCCCGTAGCTCCTCTCGAGCTGCTCTTCGAGAAGTGCTCTCTACCGGGTTTGGCCTCCTGCGCAGCAGGAGCCACGGGGTCCGGGGCCGCCAGAGGCGCCGCCAGGCCAAAGGATTAATCAGACAAGGTTGAGTGCAGAAAAATACTTTGATTTTCATGAACTAACGTCCAGCCGATAAACACGTGCACATTCCAAAGGCAAAGTAAACACCAGCCAGCCAGCGGAAGCATGCGCCGGTGGGGGGTGGCCGGTTCGCAGTCGGGACCCCAGGGGCGATGGGCCCCGGAGAGGACTGGGCTGGAGATGGGCGGCGTGCCTCCGCAACGCTGCCCCAACCCCGTGGTGCTCGCTGCGCGAGCGGCCACTCCCGGAGGCGTCGGTTTGTGCTCGAGGAGCAACGGGGTTCGGGGCAGCGCCCCAGAACCAGCCCGTGGGTGTAAACAAACCGGAGGTTAGGACCGGCGCGGGTTTGGCCGATCGGTCTGTGATGGAGCTAGCAGGAGATGAGCTGGAGCGGCTGCTGATGCTGTATAAACGTTCAGTCATAATCTTAATTGTTTAGTTATCCGTGTTGTCGATTCCTGAGCATAGTTTTGTGTCTAGTTCGGCTGGAGAGTAGTTCGTAGTGCGCGAGGTGACGGCTTTAGGTGAAACTTGGTGTCCCTTGGCTTCACACTTGTTCTGTACTAGAGCGTCCCAGATCGATCCGTAGAGAGATAAGAGGCTACCTCGTCTTACGGGCCCGGCTAGGGATTCAGCGGGCTGCAGTTTGGCTTAAGTTTGGATTGCGTAGATTTTAGCTTTTGTTCGGCTTTAGATTCAGCTTACGTGTTTAGGTAGAGTCAGTCTGCTTCGATCCGGCATTAGATTTGAGGTGTAAGTTCGGCGTCTGATCTGATCTGATCTGATCCCATCTGACTGTACGGCAGTTCGCTGAGCTCATTCTTAAATTCGTTCTTGAAGCCATTGGATTCAGCGCACGTTTTTTCTTCGTCGCTTTTGTTATTCCCTTTTGTGCTATTTCTTCTCCACTTTCTTTAATCGTTACGGGCTATGTCAGATCAGACCTTGTTACCCGCTTGGAAACGGGGCGGTCGTAGCCCAGAACACTCCAAGACGCTCGTATTTTTGGGTGTCTGGGCCACTCTGGCGACTCTTTTAGCATTGTACTACAGCCCGGGCCATTTCAGCGACCTGTTCAAGTCGCATCGCAGCCCGAAGCGAAATGTCATTTTCTTTGTTTCCGACGGCATGGGGCCTGCCTCGCTCTCTTTGACTAGAAGCTATCGTCAATACCGTGACAATCTGCCTATTGACAACATTTTACACTTGGATGACCATTTTATCGGCCATTCTCGAACCAGAAGCAGTGACAGTTTGGTCACTGACAGTGCTGCTGGTGCCACAGCGTTTGCTTGTGGTTTCAAGACGTACAACGGCGCTATTGGCGTGTTTCCCGACACTGATCCCTGTGGAACTGTTTTGGAAGGAGCAAAGCTTCTTGGGTATCACACTGGCATGGTGGTGACTACCCGTATCACAGATGCTACACCAGCCTCGTTTTCTGCTCATGTTCTGCACAGAGAGGAGGAGGATCTCATTGCTGAGCACCAGCTAGGCATGTATCCTCTAGGCAGAATGGTTGATTTGATGATTGGAGGCGGTAGATGTCATTTCCTGCCTCGTTCAGTAGACGGTGGTTGTCGTCACGACAGCCGCAATCTTGTCGAAGAGGCTATTGATGACGGCTGGAGCTATGTCGGAGACCGCCAGCAATACGATTTATTAAAGGGCGGCAAGAACGTTTCTCTGCCTCTTCTTGCCTTGCTCGCTCCAGGAGATATCCCTTACGACCTGGACCGCGACGACTCGGTGTACCCTAGCTTGGAGGATACCACGCGAACAGCTATCCGCGCCTTGGAAAAGGCTACTAAGCACACTGAAAAGGGCTTCTTCTTGCTGGTTGAAGGATCACGAATCGATCACGCTGGTCATCAGAACGATCCTGCTGCGCAAGTGCGCGAAGTGCTTGCTTTTGACAGGGCATTTCAGGCCGCCATTGAGTTTTCCAAGAAGTCCGACATCGAGACCATTGTGGTCAGCACCTCGGACCACGAGACGGGTGGACTGGCCACTGCTCGCCAGTTGACTCCTGCCTACCCCGACTATCTGTGGTACCCTGAGGCACTGGACAATGCCACCCACTCTGCTGAGTATCTCGGCCACGAACTGCGACACTACCATGGCAAGGACGTCTATGGTTACATCAAGTCAACTATTTTACAGCAAGGACTAGGAATTTCCGAACCCAGCGAGGAGCAAATCCAGCTACTGGCCAGCAACAAACAGAGCGCTGAAGACCACATCGCCAACATTGTCTCACTGCGCTCGCAGACGGGCTGGAGCACCCACGGCCACTCGGCTGTCGACGTGAACGTCTACGGCTTCTCGGGTCACAAGCGTGCCCATCGCCGCATCCTCAAGGCTCTCGCCGGTAGCAACGAAAACACCGACGTCGGAAAGTTCCTGGCCGACTACCTCGACGTCGACGTGTCCAAAGTCACCAAGCTCCTCCAGTACGACGACATGATCACTGACGACCTCGACGACAGCGACGAGCACCTCGACTCGTACCACGCTCACATCAAGGCCGTCTCTAACACCAAACTCTAATCACCCGTCTTTGTAAAATAAACTGTTCTCTTTCCGTCTGTCCTGCTTCCTCCACGCACGGACGGGACGCCTCCGGCAGCCGGGGCGCTGCCCCGGACCCCGCTGTGCTCGCTGCGCGAGCGCCTCTCCCGGTAGTAGCTCTCCTCGAGCACAGCGAGAGGAGCTGCGGGGTCTGGGTCAGCGCCCCGACCGCCGAAGGCGTGCGAGGGGAAAACGTGGAAGCTGTGTCTCCAGTGACGGGGGTGTCGATTGAGTGGGGCATTTCCCAGAGATCATGGGGCTGTGCCTCCGGCGGCCGGGCAGTCTGAGTCTAAATCTATTTTTCACTCTATCTGAAGTTGCGGTATAATTAAAAAGGAACGAAAGAGCTGGTCATATCAAGTTGCACGATAGTGATCATATGTGTTTGTCTTCCTACTCTTGTGCTTTGCCTTGACCCTTGACTATTTTGAAAAACATTTCACCGATCGTTTGAACAGTTAAACAACGCTCTTCTTTAATTCGTCTGATCATGTCAAGTTCAACCATGTCGAGGCCGTTATGCTCGCATATTCTCCTGACTTCCTCTTCGAATCCTAATGTTCCAATATACTTGCAGCGCTGCATTTTCCCTACAAACTGGGCGACACATGCAACGGCAGTTTTGTCGTAACCACACCAAACGACGAGCTGTTTCACATACATTTTACGGATTTCCTCCAGAGCCGTCCGGCCACGATTGTCTTCAAAGAAGGCCAATTCTTTCCGCCTCCAGTCATAGGCTCTTGTTACATTCTTGGGAATCTTAATAAACCCATACCGACCTAGTAAAAGGAAGGTACCCTCAAAACAATCAACGACCGAACGGAAAATATTGTAGCGATTCCTCAAAGCTCGTTCTGTAAAACCCTGGTCAATCGAAGCGAAATAATACTGGACAACATGTATGGTTTCAAAGCCGTCGTATTTTATGTCCTTGTAGTCAATTTCAACCTCCTCAGCACCGTCTGGGGGGGGAACCGAAACCTCGCCTTCACAGTCATAATATTTGTCAATTATCATGATTTATCCACAGTGTAAGGAAGAGCTCTATGAGCATACTTATATATATTTTAAGAGGCATAGTTTGAGCCTTTGCGTGAGTCTCTTGAAAGTGATCGGTGTTCTTGATATGGTCTGTACACTAGCCATTGTCTTCTTTAAACAGGTCCATAAATTTAATGTCCCTCTGGAGGCATGCTTTTGGTTATGGCATGTGAAAATAAATCTGGATTCAGACTTGGTTGCTAAAGCATAACTAGTATGATCAATTATGTAGTTCCCCAGGAACAATCAAAAATCGCCTTTGATTTCCATGAGACTTGATCTTTGGTTATGTCCTATTTATTTGTATAGCATACTTCACACGGCCCATACATACGTACAAAAGAAAGGGAAATCTGACTGAATGGACGAACCGGAGCACGACACGGGACAAACGACTGAACCAGGGCCTCCAGGCCAGCCAGTCGACCGGCCGACAGGCGCGTCAGCGGAAGGTCCGGCAGGTGGCGGTCTC